>JASAND010019748.1:0-17622 GCA_030248195.1 Trissonchulus latispiculum | reverse complement strand
TGTACTTCGTTCAGTTACGTATTGCTACAGTTGTGTATAATGATGAGACGCAAAATGTAGTGCACTGGCTTTACTTGATTCAGCTAACAGCTTTCGCTAGCCTGGATTAAACCCTCCAAAAGTGTCCAAACAGCCCATTTTTGGGGTTTAAAGAGGAATAACTTTCACAGACAGCATTTTTGAGCGATGACCCAATTATAACTTTTACTCAGCGTGATGAAAGCTTTCAAATAAGCCCAAATTTGTAGCGATTGGAGCAACTTTTATTTTTCGGGATATGGGCCCGCTGGAACCACGTGCCGCCCCAAATTCGCATAATTGATACATGTTCACGTTCTCCTGAACGAGACCTTTAATTTGATACCAAACTCGACTACTTTTCGCTTATTTTTTCTTTTCCTACAGTTTCTAAAATTTCTGAAATTTGAAATTCTAAAATTTTAGAATTTTTAAAATTTTTGAAATCTCTGATTTCTGAGCTTTCAGAAAATATATACATTGTCATACTTAACTTGAATAATAAACTCTCCACAAAATTCACTCTTTTGGTCCAGTTTAAGTTTGCTAGACTATAGAAAACTCAGTTAGAAAAAATATTTGTTCTGATTGTTTTCTAATTGTTTTCTGCGGTTCAAAATTTTTTCTAATTTTTTTCTTATTGTTTTCTCTATTTTTTCTAAATTAGAAAATATTTAGAAAATTATAGAAATTTTTCTATTTTTTCCAATTGTTTTCTAAACTGGAAAACAATCAAAAAATTTATTTTTCTAATTTTTTCTAAATTTTATTTATCTTTTTTCAAAATACACGACTAGTGGAATTATATATGTATATATATTACGACGGAACGGAACGGATTATATAGGACGACGAAACTATCCGGAAGAGGAAAGAAAAGTGGTGGATTAGTCAACTATTTTCTGACCATCATAATTCTCTATGGTAATTTCATAATTATCTATGTATGCACTATGCATACATACGTTTATACAAGAACCAAAAATGCTCCTTCGTCGCATGTAAAATACATATGAGTACTCTCAGGCAGGTTGTACAAATACGGAAACTAGCCTGTAAAATGCATATGAGTGGCGTTGAGGTTGTAAATTGAGGAAAACAAGTTGCAACGGCTTAACATATGAGCCTGTCCTACAATGAGGCTCATATTGGCGTATGTCATAACTCATAATATAATTTGTCGATATTTGACTTTCATATAAATAGCACGTAAAGCTTTTCATTACAAAATTGTCCTTTACACAATCTCTTGTCGCTAAAACATTATACTGTGCATACGCATTATACGGCATGCCACTCTGCGCTCTGACTCAGAGCCAAGTGGGGAAAGCATTATATACGTATATATGTGAGAGTAGTGTGTCATAGTGTTCCGAGAATACAGTAGGTGTACTATAGTGCTTCCGGAAATAGTAGGTGCCATGCTGTTTCGGGAAACATCAGCTTGCATGTACAGTTCAACTTGAGGTGTCGCAGTTCACGCCACTCATATGCATTTTACAGGCTAGTTTCCGTGTTTGTACAACCTGCCTGAGAGTACTCATATGTATTTTACATGCGACGAAGGAGCATTTTTGGTTCTTGTTTTCCATTCTTTTACATATGCGCAAAAAAGAACCAACATAATATACTTCCGAACACCATGCGCAAGCAGCCACTATGTTGACCACTTTTGGAAAATTTCATTTTTGACCGAAAATCGTTTAAGTCCCCACCCCACCCCACCGTAGCACTCTACAGCCACTTTGAGCATGCACTTCTATGACAAAAGTTGCTCAGCGCGCTGGGGTCTTTCATTTGGTACCAAATTTGACCACTTTTGTAAACTTTCATTTTTGACCGAAAATCGCCTAAGTCCCCACCCCACCCCACCGTAGCACTCTACAGCCACTTTGAGCATGCAATTCTATGACAAAAGTTGCTCAGCGCGCTTGGGGCTTTCATTTGGTACCAAATTTGACCACTTTCGAAAAATTTCATTTTTTACCGAAAATCGCCTAAGTCCCCACCCCACCCCACCACAGCACTCTACAGCCACTTTGAGCATGCGATTCTATGACAAAAGTTGCTCAGCGCGCTTAGGGCTTTCATTTGGTACCAAATTTGACCACTTTTGAAAAATTTCATTTTTGACCGAAAATCGCCCCACCCCACCCCACCACAGCACCCTACAGCCACTTTGAGCATACAATTCTATGACAAAAGTTGCTCAGCTCACGTAGGACTTTCATTTGGTACCAAATTTGACCACTTTTGAAAAATTTTATTTTGGACCACCTGACCCCTTACCGACCTGACCCCTCAGACGGTCAAGTGGAGCCAGCCCAGCAAAATGGGTGCGTAAAAAACCGACACCGGAAATGAGCTGGGCGCACCAGAAAATCCCTATAGAGAAAGTTTTGAGAGGCCAAGTAGAGCCTAGTATGGACCTCCAGGAAACGGTTGCCGAGATGACCCTCCAGACGGCAAAGTGGAACCAGCCCAGCAACTTGGGTAAGTCGGGCAGCAAAAGTGATAGCGGGAATCGATTCTCCGTCCGCAAAAACCTTTGCACGCAAGATCTGAGCCTTCCAGGTCGTAAAATAAGCGAAAAAACTAAGTTCAAAGTTGGACCCAAAATTCACCAACTTTGGCAGGCCAGTACCCAAAAATTACGCCCCCAGCAGGAAAATAACATAGCAATTGAACGACCCTGATATGTGTCCTATTTAGCCATATAGGCAGTATTGCCCCATATATAGCCCAGTCTGACTTAAGGTGACATTGAAGCATACTTTTTGGCCATTTTAGCGTTTTGACCGACTTTGGCCCCCCGTCAAAAATTATTTCCGGCTCTGGGAGGCATAAAAACTAGCCTATCGGCTTATTTTTGTCGCCTATCCAAGAATATATATGGTTTTCATAGGCAAAAATTTTTCTATCTGTTGTTATTAAAGCTACAAAACCCCCTTACCAGACGTCAAAGCGGAGAACCGGAAAAAAACATCACTCTCGTAAGCGATTTTTGTCGCAACTTTTTAACGGAAAGTGGTACGGGGATGAAACTTGGCCAATATACTAAACTCGACACGTACAATTTTTTGCGCACATAATCTGCGCAGGAATCTGCGCGGCTTCTGCGCAGCCTTGTTTTACACGGTCATTCGACCATTTTCATTGACAAGCATTTGCATATATATATATACATGTGTATATATATACGTACATATCAAGCATTATTTTTGCTAAAGAAAGCTGACATAATAGTCAGCGAATCACTGTATATATATATATATATATATATAATACTTTATTAGTACGTAATATACGTACGTATATAAATCTGGGCTTATTCTAGGAAATTTTTCTTGGGGGGGCTCCTTGGGTGGGGGCCTCGGGCGGCGAGTCAATCTTGGTACGGGGCGAAAATTTTTCTAAAAACATGGTAAAAATAGTAATCCCCAAAAAAGTTCATTTTTAGTGCAAAAATAGCGCTTAAATAGGCAAAAATCGACTACAAATCGGAAGAATTTGTAGCGAAGCGAAGCCGGAAAATTTTTGAAAATTCGGCCTTATGAGCGATTTTTTCAGGGCAAAAGTTGGTATATACCAAAAGGGGCACCCACTTTTGGGGGGGGCGATTTTGGGGGGGAAGGGTGTTTATAAATAACAACATATTGGCCTGGGTACCAACGTTGGACCCGGGGGCCGAGAACCAAAATTCGAGGTTCAGCCTGTGCAAGAGAAACTTGGGGGTCCAAATGTTTTTACATTATAACACTATGGACTATGCTCTATTTATGCATGAAAAGAAAAATTTCCTAGCTATATCCTGAGATCAGATCCGGAGATTTTTTGTGGACAAGTGATTTTTTAGTGAATTCGTTCACAAATCACAAAAAGTTTTTATTACTCACGCTACATAAGGGCTATTGGCATGAAAGTTGCACCATATGTAGAGGGGGTCGCTACGTACCAAAAGTTTTTCGATCGGACTTCATTTGCGAAATTGCCAGCAAAAATTCTACTTTTGTGAACATTGCTATTATATATATACGTTTACGTATATTATACTATATACTCTTACTGGGCTTTTTCTTGTGATGCTTTCTTGGGGGGGCGCTTCTTGCCCTTCCCCAAAAAGTCTGGGAGTCAAGGCATTTTGGAGGGGGTGTATATAAATGTTTCTAAAGTGTGCTAAAAAAGCTAATATAAGTCTGGCATACACCTGGCGGGGGCCAGGCCCCGGTGCATCCCTAGTATATACTAGAGGCCTGCATTACGGCCCGCGGGCCGGGCCGAGCGGGCCGACGGCCAAAATTCACGGGCCGGGCCGGGCCTAGGGCCGAAGCTCACGGGCCGGGCCGGGCCACGGACCGAGTTTTCGGTCTGCTCCCATTATTTTTGCCAGATTTTACTGAACAAAAATAACTCAAATGTTTAGCTTAAAAAAATTTAGAGCTTCTTGGTCATGTTTCTTACTTTTCAGGAACTAATTTCAGTATTTTCATATCATAAGTGTTACTGTGTATTCTGTTTAAGTTAAAAAGTCGTCTAAATTGCTAAATAAATGCTGGATATCCTTCAAATTTTAACGTTATCTGTATAATCAGTATGCTTGTGCTCATTTCTTGAGGCCTAGTCAAAAAATTATTATTTAAAATGTTGCTCAACCCAACCCTGTGGTTCAAAGCATTCGGAACAAGCACTTCAAACTGTTAAAATAAGCAGAATCAATTTAAACTGTTCATTGCAAAAGTTAGTGCTCACAATTAATGTCAAATCTCTCAATTCATTGATTATTTTTGAGACTACAATACAAAAACTTCAAACGGAATTTCAATGAAATTTTTGAAATTTTTTGAAATTTTGCACTTTCTGAAAAAATGAAAAATTTTGCGGGCCGGGCCGGGCGGCCCGCAAAGTTTGACGAGCCGGGCCGAGCGGGCCGAAACTTTTCACGGGCCGGGCCGGGCGGCCGGCAAAAAATTTTAGCACCCAGCTTACGATTTTGGACTAAAAAATTCAGGCAAACCTGCAAATGTTTGAAAGATTTGACCAAAATTCCATTAAATTTCGCATTTTAAGCACCATATATATATATATGTATATATATATATATATATATTTAGTAAGGGAGGAAGCCCAAAAAAGTGGAGAGGGAACAGATTTGGGGAATTGAAAAAAGTTGTGTCTATTACCCGCCCTGCACCCATAGGTGTAATTGGGGGGGGGGGGGGGGGGAATTTGGGGGGCATTTTTAAAAAAAACCCCAAAAATTTTTGGGGGCCCCGGGCCCCCCCCAACTGGGGGGGGGGGGGAAATTGGCCGAAAATTGGGTATTTTTAGGCTAAATTTTTGGCTTAAAGTGTTTATTATTGCGAGAAATACACATTTCTAACGGTTTTATGTGCTTTCTGGCTCAATATTGACCTTATTTTAGACGTAGAAACATGTTGCCAATCAAGTTTTCGAGTTTAAAACCCCTGTGTAATGTCAAAATTACTTCATAGTTGAATGTTTTTTGGCATTAGCAATGGCTGAAAATGCGATTTTTGACATAAAAATAGAAAATAATTTTTGGGGGAGGTTTGGGGGGGCAGTGCCTCAACCGCGGAAAATTTGAAAATAGGGCAAAATATATATAGGGATTTTACCACTAAAATATAGGGCGAAATATAGGGATACTTATATATTATATATTAATATCACGAACGAGCTTCTAGCAACAAGGCATGGTTTTTCATGTACACTGAATTTACGGAGCCAGGAAACTCCTACAAAAAGGCACAACGAAACCTAAACCGATATTTCAGGTCACTGGCGAATCCAGGATTTCGTGACGGGGGGCGGTAAAATGTTACAGCGGGGGGTCAGGGGGGCGGAGCTCCCCAGAAGTTGTAGAAATTTTTTGTTTTTGCAATAAAATCGGTATTCGGTTCTTTAATTCTTTTTATACTGAAGAACTGAACAAATTATTTAAAATTCTTGACATTTTTTGGCAAAAATGGTAATTTTTTCCGAAAAATCGGATGCATTTCAAGCGTTTTCTTCACAAATGCAATAAATATGCGGTTACAAGGTAGAAAATTCGCGCCGAAGGCGCGAAATTTTTTGGTTTTTTGCTCTTTTTCCTTTCTCTCCTTAATTTTTCTTACCTTCGAATCGCGAAGGGGGGGCGGCCCCTGTTTCAGGTTTTTTCGGAATTCGTAAAATTCTCGGTTGCAGTTTTTTGACAATTTATAATATTTCAGCAAAATGAGACGTTACAACGGAAATTTAAAGTCTTCAAATTTTTCCGAAAATTCGAAAAAATTCCTTCCACAATAAACCAGGGATGTAGGTACCTGGTCCCGGTGGTCATGCCCGGTCTCGAGCTCCCGGTCGGGCCAAAATTTAGTGAAATCTTTTAATGTATATATGTCGGACATATTTTGACCAAAATTTTTAAATTTCGAACGACAAAAATGCGGTAAATTACATACATTCGAATTGCATTATAATTATTATACATTAGAAATCGTAAGATTTCTCACGGATTTGAATGAAAAATAGGACCGTCTGTATTTTTCATTGCATTGCGTTTATTTTCATCATATCACAAAATCTGAATTTTTCATAAAACTTGAATTTGGACCACAAATTTCAGGCCCTGACCCAATCACGGCCAGGATAAGATCCTAACCCCAAGCCTGGTGCGTATCTCTACTTAAAACTTCAGCTAAAAGTACAGCTTTAATTCGTTCAAATTCGGCCATTTTACCAGTACCGGAGTAGGGGAAGTATTGGGGAAAATCTAGGCAATTTTAAAAACTAATTTAAAAACCAAAAAACAGCGTTTCCTCAATTTTTTCCGGAAACAACTAACCGTGTAACGTATGAAATATTCAAAGAATTGCGACTTTAGGAAACTATTAGCAAAAAACAAAAATTCTGTTAACAAAAGTGTATATATATACGTAAATCATTGAAAACAGGTAAATCATTCAACGAGGTTGTCATTGTACATACGCAGCGTCAGTGACAGCACGTAGGTTGTATATACTTTCAGTAGTAGCTCGATTTTGGCAAGCGCTTTTGAAAATTCGCAGGCCGATGATTCCTAGTCAAGATTAAATTTATGCGAATTTTCAATTTTCAAAAATTTTGGCTGCAGAAACGTATTCCTAATTTTCCATGGATCTAGGTTTGGTTTAGCACCTGTCGGAACACATGTCCGACTCGGAATTGCATACCACATTTGAATGAGTGGAGGCATTTAGTTACTTTATTTATTCATCATTCATTTACTACATTTCATTTACGTCATTTACTAAAGGTTTAGGGCATCCACGAGGCCTATAAAATCAAGAGCACTGCCCCCGCCGTAAGCCCATCGCCGGAAAGCCCAAGAGTTGCTGCTTCTGTTGTTACAAACCACTTAGGCAGCTGTAGCATATAATTTTGAAAAGATTTTAGTAAAACCAACAAAAACTGCCATCTTCTTAAATTTATATAAAATAGGTTTAAATTGATAAATATGTAACTAATAAAATTTCAAATTAAATATACAAAGCATAAATGACGAAGAGCTCTAATAAAAAGCTGCTTATATGCATCTGCATTAAAAAGACAATGCGCCGCAGGCAAAAATTTTTTTGAATATTTAAAAATTAACCTCAAGTGTTAACGCAAAAACGTTTATTTTTGTCAAGGTAGAAATTTAACAGTTTGTCCTAAAAATAGGGGAAAATAGGGCGATTTCACTCAATATAGGGAAAAATAGGGCGACTCCGAAAAAATAGGAAAAAAATAGGAATATAGGGATAGTTGAAGCCCTGGGGGGGGTCGTGGGGGGGTTGGGGTGGTCTAAAAAGGGGGCCCCCCAAAATTCCGGGGGAGCAGTGGCGGATCCAGGGGGGCCCGGGGGCCCGGGCCCCCCCTTTGCGATTTGGACCCCCTCCTTTGACATTCTGGCCCCCCCTAGAAAATTTTTTCAGCTGTTTATAATGCGAGTGAAATTTCGAGTGAAAATTAAGCATAATTTTAATAAATTTCACAAATTTTTAAAAAATTTCGCCTGCGGCGCACTTATACTTCTCACTTCTGTGCTGCTTTATTACGTATATACTTAGTTCTGTGACAGAACTTCTGTCTCTTAAAGTGTCTTATTTTGTTTCCTTTCCTGTTTTGTAGGTATATAATTAATTGTACTCAACGCCTTCAGTTTATTTTATGACTATATACCGGCTTATATATACAAGAAACAAAAATGCTCCTCTGGAGCATGAAAAAGTAATATGGGTGATGGTTAGGTTGTAAAATTAAGAGAGGACTAGTCTTTAAAATGCTTAATATGGGGCTAGGTTCAAAAATAGAAGAGGACTAGGTTGTGAGTGAATTAATATGGGCACAGCTTCGCCGAACAACCCATATTCGCGGTTTATAAATGTAAATCACTATTCCTATCCAGTATCCACAATGCATTTATAGTGCATAAATAATCGACTGCTATGTATTCGAGCTTTAATGGAACTTTCATTTTAGCAACCTTTAGTTTCAAGAAAAAAGCTCTACAAGAACAAAAAGTGCTCCTTCGTCGCATGTAAAATACATATGAGTCTTCGAAGGCAGGTTGTACGTAAGCAAAAACTAGCCTGTAAAATACATATGAGTTCCGTAGGGAGGTTGTAAATTAAGGAAAACAAGTTGCAACCGCTTAACATATGAGCCTGTCCTACAACGAGGCTCATATTGGCGTATGTCATAATGCGAATAATTTGCAGATATATATTTTACTTTTATATAAATACATACTGCATAAAGCTTTTCATTACAAATTGTCCTTCACATAGCTTGCTGATCAGTCATTATACGTAGTGTGTATATGCTCAATACGGTACGCCATGAGGCACTCTGACTCACAGCCAAGTGGGAACGCATTCTGCGCGTGTATAATTTGAAAGTGTTTCGAGAATGCATTAGAGGTGTGCCATAGTGTTTCAGGAAACATCAGGTTGCATGTACAGTTCATCTTGAGCAGTCGTAGTTCACTTCAGTCCATTTCTTCTGGGCCACGACGTCTATTCATTTTTCCGTAATGTGGATGAAGCTGAGGTTCTTTAATGAGGCTTTAATGTGGAATGCACTGTGACGCCAATATGAGCCTCGTTGTAGGACAGGCTCATATGTTAAGCGGTTGCAACTTGTTTTCCTTAATTTACAACCTCCCTACGGAACTCATATGTAGGGCTAGTTACTATTTACAGGCTAGTTTTTGCTTACGTACAACCTGCCTACGAAGACTCATATGTACATATTTTACATGCGACGAAGGAGCACTTTTTGTTCTTGTTTTCTATTATTTTATATATGTATGCTCATGAAGGTATGTATAGATATCTTTCAACAGTAGCAAGCAAGCCAACCACAGCACCCCACAACCACTTTGAGCATGCAGTTCTATGACAAATGTTGCACAGCTCGCTCAGGGCTTTCATTTGGTACCAAATTTGACCACTTTTGAAAAATTTCATTTTTGACCGAAAATCGCCAAGTCCCCACCCCACAACACCACAGCACTCTACAGCCACTTTGAGCATGCCGTTCTATGACAAAAGTTGCTCAGCTCGCTCAGGGCTTTCATTTGGTACCAAATTTGACCACTTTTGAAAAATTTCATTTTTGACCGAAAATCGCCTAAGTCCCCACCCCACCCCACCACAGCACTCTACAGCCACTTTGAGCATGCAGTTCTATGACAAAAGTTGCTCAGCTCGCTTAGGGTTTTCATTTGATACCAAATTTGACCACTTTTGAAAATTTTCATTTTTGACCCCATGACCTCCCACCGACATGACCCTCCAGATGGCAAAGTGGAACCAGCACAGCAAGATGGGTGGGTCAGACGGCAAAACGGATGCCAGGAATGAGCTGGGCGCACCAGAAAACCCCTATAGACAATGTTTTGTCAGGCTATGTACAGTCCTATATGGTGTTCCCGGAAGTCGGTACCGACCGGACCCTCCAGACGGCAAAGTGGAACCAGCACAGCAAGATGGGTGGGTCAGACGGCAAAACGGACACCGGGAATGAGCTGGGCGCACCAGAAAACCCCTATAGACAAAGTTTGGAGAGGCAAAGTAAAGCCTAGCCTACTATGGACCTCCGTGAAGCGGTTACCGACATGACCCCTCAGACGGTCAAGTGGAACCAGCCCAGCAACTTGGGTTACTCGGGCAGCAAAACTGATAGCGGGAATCGATTCTCCGTCCCAAGAAACCTTTGTATGCAAAATTTGAGCCACCCATGTAGCAAAATAAGTAAAAAAATTAAGTTCAAAGTTCGACCCAAAATTCACCAACTTTGGCCGGCCAGTACCGAAAAATTACGCACGAAGACGGAAAATCATATAGCATTTGAACGACCCCGATATGTGTACTGTTTAACCATATAGTCAGTACTGCCCCATATATAGCCCAATCTGACTTATTAAGGCGCCTTTGAAGCATACTTTTTGGCCATTTTAGCGTTTTGGCCGACTTTGGCCCCCAGCCAAAAATTTTTTCCGGCCCTGGGAGGCATAAAAACTAGCTTATTTTCTTATATTTGATTTGTACTACAAGAATATATATGGGTTTCATAGGCAAAAATTTTTCTATCTGTAGTTATTCAAGCTACAAAACCCCCTTATGAGACATCAAAAGCGAGAAACCGGAAAAAAAATCACTCTCGTAAGCGATTTTTAGGACAACTTTTTAACGGAAAGTGGTACGGGGATGAAACTTGGCCAATATACTAAACTCGACACGTACAATTTTTTGCACACATAATCTGCGCAGGATCTGCGCAGGAATCTGCGCGGCTTCTGCGCAGCCTTGTTTTACACGGTCATTCGACCATTTTCACTCATATTATAGGGGTCGCTACCGCGACCCCTATGATTCTAACCAGAGCATTTTATCCTATCCATTTTTACGGCAAATTTATATTTCAATAATAATTTTAGGATTCTGACTTTCTATTTCTAATAGCTTTAGCATCGTATTCTTAGATCTCTTCTCGTTGCTTGCCGCAGTTTAATACGATCAATGACAATTACATATATATTCCTAGCTAGTCTAACACTGTTTGTATATAAACAGCATTCAGTGAGTATTCAACTCCTTAAATTTCTTATTATTAACTGATATTGATAACTCTGTACGTGACAAAAGCTAAGACGAAGCGTGAAATCCCGCGAATATGGGTTGTTCGGCGAAGCTGTGCCCATATTAATTCGCTCACAACCTAGTCCTCTTCTATTTTTGAACCTAGCCCCATATTAAGCATTTTAAAGACTAGTCCTCTCTTGATTTTACAACCTAACCATCACCCATATTACTTTTTCATGCTCCAGAGGAGCACCCATATTACTTTTTCATGCTCCAGTGGACCATTTTTGTTTCTTGTCCTTCTGTCATTTTAAAGGATCCCTTTCCAGCAATGCACTAATTGATATAAGGAGCTTAAACAGTGCCCTAGGCCAGGCTAAAAGTGATTATAGATATAGCACACAATATACACACCATTGAATTCCCACCTCCGCACGAAGTGTTTGGTAAACTGACTTTAAAGACTTTCATAGGCCTTTCAATAGGCCCCGTAGGCTGTAGTGACCAGTGGTCACTTCCGTCGGTTTCGGCAATATGCCCATTGGAACGAGAGTAGTCGATTTACTATATATGCCCCCGACCAAAACGCCGAAAAACGCAGTTTTAGGCCGTTTGACCAGTGGTCAATAGGCCCCATAGGCTGTAGTGACCAGTGGTCACTTCCGTCGGTTTCGGCAATATGCCCATTGAAACGAGCGTAGTCGAGCCCCCGACCAAAACGCCGAAAAACGCAGTTTTAGGCCGTTTGACCAGTGGTCAGTAGGCCCCATAGGCTGTAGTGACCACTGGTCACTTCCGTTGGTTCCGGCAATATGCCCACTGAAACGAGCGTAGTCGATTTACTGTATATGCCCCCGACCAAAACGCCGAAAAACGCAGTTTGCGGCCGTTTGACCAGTGGTCAATAGGCCCCATAGGCTGTAGTGACCAGTGGTCACTTCCGTCGGAATCGGCGATATGCCCATTGAAACGAGCGTAGTCGATTTACTATATATGCCCCCGACCAAAACGCCGAAAAACACTGTTGTAGGCCGTTTGACCAGTGGTCAATAGGGCTCCTAGGCCGTAGTGACCAGTGGTCACTTCCGTCGGTTTCGGCAATATGCCCATTGAAACGAGCGTAGTCGATTTACTATATATGCCCCCGATCAAAACGCCGAAAAACGCTGTTTAGAGTGAGTTTTCCCAACTTTGACCCTGGGCGAGGAACCACGGGAGCCATGCTGACCAGTGGTCACTTCGGGCGGTATCGGCAGTATGCTCATCGTTTTCAGCGACCCCGATTTACTATATATGGGCACCACCCCAAGGCCGAAAAACGCCATTTTTAGTGACTTGTAGACCATTTCTAGTAAAAGTGGGACAGAAACTTTTCGCCAAAACAGGCCAAAAAAATGCATGGTTTGGGCCCATCTCCTGAAAGCTAGGGAGCAAAATTAAAAAATCCCCCTCGTTACTTTATGCACCCCTACTGGTATACGGTACATTTCACCGAAAGAATGACCGTTGGCGAAATTGACAAATTGGCGAAATTTCACGAAAAAATGGCGATTTTAGCAAATTTAGCTATAGTTGTGGACCCTAAACTTGAGCATTTACTGCAACTAAATTTAAGCAAGCTCATAAACCAACTCTTTCGCGATAATTCCCTTAGACAATTGAAAAAAATCCAAAATTGCCTAAAAGTTCAAAAATGTTGGCGAAAAACTCTGCGAAAGTTTATTTCGCGCACTAGTTGGTTAATGAGCTTAGTTGCAACGTATGCTCAAACATAAGGTCAACAAATGCCGCTAAATTTGTTAAAATCGCCATTTTTGTGAAATTTCGCAAATTTGTCAATTTCGCCAACGGTCATTCTTTCGGTGAAATGTACCGTATACCCTATTTTCAACCTTACCCTACCCCTATTTTCAACAAAAGATATAGCCATGGGGTGAAAAAAAACCCACCCCCTTTTTGGGGGGAAAAAAACCCACCCGCCTCCTGGGTCACGGGTTGGAGCTAGCAGCTCCAAAACATACCAGCAGAAAGCGCGACTCTTTCTAACCTATGTGTGCAAAGATCAGGTCATTTGGTTCACTCTTGCTCATTTTATGACATTTTGAAAATGATACCTACTTTTTGGTCCAACCTTCCAAAAATTTGGCAAAAGTTTGGACCGATGTAACTTTTGACTGGGTTGGGCTAGAAAAGTTTTGCAAATATCTGCAATGATGGCAAGTCTTCCTCTTTGCACACAGCAAAAATTAGACCGATCCGATGCACCGTTAGACTGGCACATTGCCAAACGTGGCGGGGAAAAAAAACCCACTTTGGGGGGAAAAAACCCACCCAAATTTTTTTGAAAAATTTTTTACCAGCTCAACTGGGAAACAATTCGGGACTGTAGTACGATATTATCGAGGACGCTGCGTCACCCTATGCTGGACAATTTTGAATACTTGGGTAGCTAGAGGTATAAAACCCTAAAAGTGCAATTTCGCTGCTGGATGACCCAGCAGAGGTCTAATTGTAACTTTTAATAGCCAATTGTACGTAAACAACCATTCTCTACACGTTAGAATAATAAGTTTTATCAAATTACATCGTTTTTAGCATTTTTCAAAAATTGCCCTATGTTTATGTGTTAAACTTTATGAAACCTGTACATTTGATGCTGCATTTTCAATGGCACATGTGATCTCAAAAAAAGCTACCTAGGTCGGGCTTTTTGACTCATACTAACTAAAAAAGAGTTGAATTTTACATAGGAAGTGTCAGAATCGCGCTACGACAATTTTTAGGACCTGTGAGGGGTGGGTTTATTTTCCCCCCATTTGGGTTTATTTCCCCCCATTGGGTTTTTTCCCCCGCTACTTTTTGCATTATACCGGCCTAACGGTACAACCTAGAGAAGTGCAAATGGGCTTAAAAGAAAGTTCTAAGTACGCCAAGTACGATGGTATATAGAGTTCTCAGCTAGCCCTTATAACAAAAAAGTTCCAGCCAAAATCCGAAAAAGTGGGGTTTTTTCCCCCATGGCTATATATATAAGTATATATAGATATACAAGGAATGATGGCAATGGCAATGGTGACAAGCTACAGTGGCAACAAAGATAATGTGCGAAACGGGGGACCTGGGGGGCGGAGCCCCCCAGAAGTTGAAGAATTTTTTGAAATCGTGGAAAATTCAGCAGTTCAAATGTTTAAAAAGATTAGTTAAGATGAGATGAGTTATTGAGGTGTATAATCGGTCAGTGGAAAACGAAAACCGGAATTGGATTCTTTTCAGAATTTTTCACTTCCACGATTTATTCTAGAACACTTTCAGAAGCTGCCAATTATCAATCTTGCATTGCCCATTTATATACAACGTTATGAAAGCAAAATAAAATTTGTAAATATATAAATATAAGCCGGTATATAGTCATAAAATGAACTGAAAGCGTTGAGTACAATTAATTATATACTTACAAAACAGGAAAGGAAACAAAATAGAAGACACTTTAAGAGACAGAAGTTCTGTCACAGAATTAAGTACGTACGTAATAAAGCAGCACGGAAGTATAAGTGCGCCGCAGGCGAAATTTTTTAAAAATTTGTGGAATTTATTAAAATTATGCTTAATTTTCACTCGAAATATGCATTATAAACAGCTGAAAAAATTTTCTAGGGGGGCCCGGAATGTCAAAGGAGGGGGCCCCCGGGCCCCCCCCCTGGATCCGCCACTGCTTGGGGGGGAGTAGTTGAGGTCGGGTAGGGGGGAGGGGGGTCTGGCCTCTCCGTGGGGGGTCTCACAGGGGGCAAACTGTAGTCTGGTACACCTCTGTTTGCGAGAGGAATTTCGCCATCCCTTGTGGACGACTTCGCCAAGGGGGAATTTCCCCCTTTCCCCTCCACCTTTGCTGATGACCACAACAAACCGTGACATCATAGGTGCTAAAAAGTATCATTTTCAGTCGTTTCTGATGGCCATTACCTGAACCGGAGGTCAAATTTCACTGACCCTTGTGGAAGCAAATTTGGGTACTCCTTGGGAGAGCGATTTTTCTTAGGTGTACTTTTGAAAGCATTTTAAGCGATTTTTGCCATTTATTTTTTAGCCAAAACGTTTTTCGTTTCCCCCATGTGGCGAATATTCTTACCCTTTGCGCGAGGAATTTCGCCATCCCTTGTGGACGACTTCGCCAAGGGGGGATTTCCCCCTTTCCCCTCCACCTTTGCTGATGACCACAAACCGTGACATCAATGAATGGATCAATTTACAATGTTTTTACAACTTTTACTACGAATTTACAACGTCTTTATAACGATTTTACCATGTGGTAAACTTGTTGTAAAATCGTCGTAAATGTTTACAACGTTTTTACAATGATCCAAAATAAGTTTTTACAATTTTATGACATATTTACCACGTTGTAAATTCGTTGTAAAATCATTGTGGAAACGTTGTAAACATTTACAGCAAATTTACCACATGGTAAAACCGTTATAAAGACGTTGTAAATTCGTTGTAAAAGTTGTAAAAACATTGTAAATTGATCCGATTGCATTTACAATGATTTTACAATAGATTTACAACAATTTTACAATGTGGTAAAATTACGTATTGTAAATACGTATAAAAGCCGGACTAAAACCATTGTAAAATCGTTATAATCTTATGGTAAAAACGGATATAAACATTGATCTATTAAATCCATTAAAAATATTAAAATTTCATTAAAAATTTGTTGTAAATTGATGGTAAAATCGATGGTACCTTGCGCTGCAATTTACAACGATTTTACCCGCACAAGTTCTTCCTATGTCCCCCCAAATGGAAAAGTGCCGACCCCATCCTCGAAATTTTGGAGGCAGACCCCATCCCAGACCCCACCCACGTTTTGGTCCCTAAACGTGCTGGGGGGGGGGGGGGAGGTTCGGGAAGGGGGGTAGCCAAGTGAGGGGGAAGGGAAAGTCGGAAAATCTGGGAGGGGGTAAAATTTGTGGAAAATTTTGGGGGATACTCCCCCAACCAGCACTTATGTACACTTGGGGATAGGAGGGGGCGAACAAAAATTGTAGCTTTTCTAAGCTGATGGAGCCCGGAAATGAACAACAACAACTTGATCTTTGCATACATACGTAAGTTAGAAAGAGTCGCGCTTTCTGCTGCTATGTTTTGGAGCTCATCGCTCCAACCATGACCCAGGAAGCGGGTGGGTTTTCCCCCCCAAAAAGGGGGCGGGTTTTTTCACCACATGGCTATAGGTGTACCTGGGGGGAGGGTGGTGGGGAGCTCCTCCCCCCGACCCCACCCTCGAAATTTTGGATTTTGGCCCCACCCCCAAATGGCCAAATCCCAGACCCCACTCACCCAAATTTGCCACACCCCACCCACGTTTTGGTCCCTAAAAGTGCTGGGCAGGGTTCGGGAAGGAGGGGGGTAGCCGAAGGTGGGGGAAGGGAAAGTCAAAAAATCTGGGAGGGGGTAAAATTGGTGGAATATTTTGGGGGATACTCCCCCCAACCGGCACTTATTTACACTTGGGGATAGGAGGGGGGCGAACAAAAATTTTTCCTTGGTGTCCCCCTTATGATTCGAAAAAAATTTGTATCTGATTTGGTTGAGAACTTGCCGCTAGGGTAAATTGAGGTAGCTGATTTCAAAAATCGAATCGAGAGATCGATCCGATGGATCGATCGATCACAATCTATCAAAAAATTTTGTCTCCGATTTTCGCGAAAAGGCGCTGATTCGGGGGCGCTGATTCCGAATTTATGAAATTTCGACTGCAGATTCGAAATCAGCGCCCTCGAATTACCCTAGGGGCAAGTTCTCAGTCAAATCGGAGATCAATTCGAATTATTAGGGGGGACCAAGAAAACCTCCCCCCGGAGCCGAACGGTATTTTCTGTATTTTAACGCGTTTTTCGTCAAAACAAGGCCTATTTTACTGTTTTAGGCGTTTTTACACGGTTTTGATGCGACGTTAGGCCAAAATCTGAGACATTTTCCAAAAAAGACCATTTTTGGCAAAGTTTAGACAATTGGTTGGCTCCGAAAAGTGCTGGAGGGATTCGGGGGGGGGGGTGTTAGTAGCCAAACGTTGGGGGAGGATACGTCAAAATTCTGGAGGATAAACTAAGGAGATCATACCTGAGCGGGAGGTCAAATTTCACTGACCCTTGTGGAAGCAAATTTCGGTATATATACCCCCGTGAGAGCGATTTTTCTTAAGCGTACTTTTGAAAGCGATTTTTAAGCTTTTTTGTCATTTTTCATTTTTTTGGAAAATTTAGTCGTAAAACTTATATATTTTTGGGCAATTTTCTTACCCCTTTGGCAATTTTTCTTACCCATTATTGTGGGAGCAATTTCGGGACCGCTTGCGGGCGACTTCGCCGAGGTCGGGAAAATTCCCCTCCTTGTCCACCTGTGAAGGAGGTCGAAAATTATGTAGAGATACAACGCTCGCCGCTGCAAGAATTTCCCCCTGCCAAACCTATGTATCGCAGCGATTATATAT
>JASAND010019747.1:0-44266 GCA_030248195.1 Trissonchulus latispiculum | reverse complement strand
TTGCTTTGTTTTGTGTGTGTAAAAGCCAACGGGGACAATAATTGCTGTTACAGCAATTATTACGAAAATGTGCTAAGGACAGCTTCTTAATTAAAGGGGAGCCGGTATTCCCCAGTTAACGTCTTAATAATTAATAGATTAAACGGTATTTAAAAGGTTGAGTTTTCTGCTTTTAAAGTGTTTTAGAAAACCTCACGTTTTATCCGGCAACGATTAAAACAGACAAGGTTACAACAGTGGCTTTTGGATTTGTGGCGAAAACATGGCCGGCAACTCTAGTTGCCGGCTATGGGAATTGTGGGGGACCTAACCTGAAAGACCTACTCCCGGGGAGTGGCCTAACTCCCCTTCCTCAAGGTGGGAAAGTGAGGGTCCTCCCTTAGAACTAACTACCCAAATTTGCGTCGTTTTTGGGAGTAAAAGTAGAGTTTAGGAGTGAGAATTGAGAGGGTTAGGAAGAGATAAAAATGGTGTGTTTTAGAGTGGGTTTCTGACTAGAATAAACCCATGATAGTTTGTAGGTGGATTGGGCCAAAAGGGCCTTTGTGGAAAAACTGCATAAAATGTCGAGAGTTGGGATTTTAAAAGCCTTTTAATGAGGGTGATTTGCGAGGTTCGACTGCTCGCAAATCACCAAGGAGAAGGTATTAAAAGACGGAAAGGAAATCACAAATAATACCCCAGAGGGTGGGGCGAAAGGCCCACACCCTCACAATACAATCACAGAAAAATAATGGGCACAAGGCCCGAAAGCTACTATAAAATTGGTCTTCCGGGGTCCGAAGACCCCGGGTAATTCGTGTCGTGGAGGGACCCGAGGACCGCCTTTCAGGCATAAGGGTCCCCGGGTTAGAAACAGTGCTCCCCGTGAGCCGTCCGCAGACATATGGGCTCACGGGGGCGGCCGGATAGTGAGTGCCTGGCTGGCAGGACCTGAAAGAAAAACCCTAAGGGGAAATGGGGGGAAGGGGAGAGGTGCTATAGCCCAGGCCTCCGTATAATTGGCGCAGGACACACCTTTCCCGGAGACATACGGACAAAGTGGGGAATAATAATGCTAATATTTCTAAGGGGAGAGAGAGCAACCTCTCTCCCCGACTGCCAGCCAAGCACTGACTGCAAACTGCTAATTGCAGTCGAGACCCCAGTAGGGGGCTGGCCTTAAGCTTGTTAGCTTCTGATTGGGTGGCTTGAATGATCACGCTTTTTCTATTGGGCTACCGAGTCGTGACCTACGGTAGCCCACAGGCGCGTCTGGCGGCTGGAGGACCCCCAAATTTATGGGAACAGATGACCCCTAATTCAGACAGAAAGGAGGCCAAAGGCCGGATTTTAAGTATCAAGTTTTAGGGGTCTCTGCTGGGGCCCATAATCTGGAGTAAACAGAAACTCCAATATTTTCAAGAATTGGTCCTCCAGCGGCCAACACAAAAGGTCTCCCTTGCTTATTAGAAAGCAAGGGAGCTACACCTGTTTGGTCCATCAAGGACCCAAAGAAACTAAAGGACGAAAACAAATCACGTAATAACTAGGTACCTAAGTTAGAATATTAAAACTACCTAGACTACTAATAGGTACCTATTTAATTAGTTAGTTATGTACCTAAACACCTATTATTATTGTTATACCTGTATATATGTATAATATTTGTTGTACCTATATTTGTATGCTGAGTAGTGCAAGGCTGGATTCAGCCTTTTGTGGGTGGGAGGTCAGCGGTGACCCTTATAAGGTCACTATTGTAAGACTTACGTGAATGAATGCAAGAATGGCATTCGTTCACGTAAGGTCTGGGAGTTTTCCTCGCTCTCCAGACAAACGGACGGGCGGTCAAAGATAAAAGGCCGACCCATAAAAGGGAGAAAGGAAAAGGGAGGAGTTAAGTAACTCCCTTAAAAATGGAATTAAAACTAGTAGGTAGGATTTAAAAATGTGTAATTAACTTGTACTTTTTGTTGTTTCAGGAATTAAAAGAAGAACACTGTTAATAATGTGTAATTGTTCGTGTTTGTTGTGTAAATGTACGAACAAGATAAATAATAACGTGTTTTCTTGCTGTTTAAGGAGATTTATGCCAAGATTGGCAATTACGCAACGCTGACATGAAGAGGGGAAAGACAGGGGTATTAAAGGGGGTCGTAATAGTGGTTTGCGTAATCGTAGGAGGCCTCAATACGGCCGCCCCACACACATACAAAAGGGCAAAAGGTCAAAGGTTCGAATCCTTGCACTAAGAGTTGAGATAGCTTAGGTAATCATGCATTTTTGGACAATTCTAACACCTATTGAGTTCACTAATTAGTGTAGTTCGAGGGCCTCAATACGGCCGCGGGAACACAGTTAAGACACATTGATTAAGCCCTGTTAATTAACCAGATTGTTGTGATTTTTAAGGCAATTCTGGCAGTTCTGACAGACAGACAATGCAGGTATAGGTTACAATTGACAGTAGACGATAAGACTTGATTCTTTATACAATTACCTGGCATAGGCTACTGGACTGGCCATGAGATCTTCAACAGAACCGACTAATAGAACTAATTGATGCCTCTCTAGATTAGCCTTTTTTTGGCAGCTTTCCGGGTAAGGCCTAGATTATTCTTTACTAAAGCCACCTTATACTAGTTATTGATAACCTATCCCTAGTTGCTAGGTGAGGCTGTAAGAACGCGAAACGCCTTTTTTACTGAATAAAACAAAAATTACAGTAACAGAAACAGTAATTTCATTACAAATCGCTTGAAATTCTGCAGGCAACTGCGGAAAAGCATTAGAAATTGTGCCGTGCAAGTCTGCTTCTTTGGACATTGACATTTGTGTATGGTTGCGTTGCAGTAGAGTGCTGCTGAAGGCTGAAGTGCAGCACGGCCTATAACTAACTACAGATAACTTGCAATCGAATGAAATTTTGCAGGCAACAGCGGAATAGCATTAGAAATTGTGCCGTGTAAGTCTCCTTCTTTGGCATTGACGTTTGCGTCTGGTTGCGTTGCAGTAGAGTGCTGCTGAAGACTGAAGTGCAGCACGGCCTATCACTAGCAAGAGACAAAGAGCAATCGCCTGAAACTTTGTATACAAGTACGGAAGAGCATTGCAAATCGTGTCTTATGAGTTTCCTTCACTGACAGTAAAGTTTGCATTTGGTTGCGCTGCAGTAGAGTGCTATATGCTATATACAGTAATTAAAACTATTGCAGCCATGGGTACGGGATGTTGGATTTCTGTCAAAGTAGAGAAAAAGGAAGAAATTGGAACTTTGCAAGCTTCTTTGTTCTGTACTTTCGGTTGACGATTAATGATTGGCGGAATTTTTAAAGTTTCTTTCACACAGCTTTAACGTTTTTGCTTTTTACTGAGAACCTTAAAAATGAAATAGGACAAGAATAAAAATGCTCCGGTGGAGCATGAAAAATGCAATATGGGTGACATTAGGTTGTAAATGGACAGAGGACTAGGTTTTAAAACGTTAATATGGGAGGGGCAGGTTGTAAATGCCAGGAGGACTAGGTTAAAAGCGCACTAATATGGACCAGCTTCGCTGAACAACCCATATTCGCGGTCACTCATGCTCCACTCCACATGACATACGAGTAAGATCCTGCATTCTTCAACTTTCAAAGCAAGCGGGACGATTTTGAAATATTAAAGCTTATTCCAAATAAACAATGCAGTTCTGGTAGAAAGGTGTTCAAGGTGTTTTTTCTGCAGTGTCAGCGCAGAATCTTGTATTAAGTTGATGCGAAAAGCAGTTGACATTATGTACGTGTATTATTAAGTTGTATAATAAAGGAGCACGACCACTATACTTGCAGGCCGTGCTGACATATCGTACAATGTTTCGAAGAACTGCCAATATCAACAGCAAGCAGCAGCCGATAGAAACTCTGGACAGTTTTCGCGAATATGGGTTGTTCAGCGAAGCTGGTCCATATTAGTGCGCTTTTAACCTAGTCCTCCTGGCATTTACAACCTGCCCCTCCCATATTACGTTTTAAAACCTAGTCCTCTGTCCACTTACAACCTAATGTCACCCATATTGCATTTTTCATGCTCCACCTGAGCATTTTTATTCTTGTATATATATAACATCTGTAAAATTTGTGACTGCTATGGTCAGTTTTCCTTTCCGAGAATGGAATGTATGCAATTGTGCCTGCATAAATCTGCTAGAAAGTAGAAATTTATTTTGATAGAACCAAGAGTACATAATATAAGAGTGTGCCACTAGGCACACTCTATGTTATCGGAGCAAAAACTATGCTCTGCTCGCTAATTTGCGATTTGCGGGAATCTTTTCTACAATCCCCCCCTCAATACTAACTGGTTAGACTGGGGGTTATTGGGTGATCCGAATGCGTTCATATTTTGGGAAGGTGTTACCCGAGGCTCAGTAGTTTCAAAATTTTTTTTAAATTTTAAAATTTTTAAAATTTCAAAATTTTTGAATTTTTTCCAAATTTTTCGATAGGTTCGATGTTGCTGAGCATTTTTCCTTCTTGCAGCAACATCTGAAAATGCTTCCTGCGATCTCTACAGGGACTTTAACTGTAAAGATCAAAGGAAAACGCCGCCCTATACACAGCCGTAATTGTGTACCTATTGTTGGCGGTAATTTCCTTTGATCTTTAGAGTTAGGACCGCTGTAGAGATCGCAGGAAGCATTTTCAGATGTTGCTGCAAGAAGGAAAAATGCTCAGCAACATCGAATCTATCGGAAAATTTTGAAAACATACAAAAATTTTGAAATTTAAAGAATTTTAAAATTGTAAAAAATTTTAAATTTTTAAATTTTTTGAAATTACTGAGCCTCGGGTAACACCTTTTCAAAATATGAACGCATTTGGATCACCCAATAACCCCCAGTCTAACCAGTTAGTATTGAGGGGGGATTGTGGAAAAGATCCCGGCACACCCCCCCCCCCGCAAATCAGACCCATCACTTCAAAGCATTTTGAGCGCTATGTTTATGTTCTAAAGCTCGAAGCAGGCACAATATTCGCGCACGCACTGCTTGTGTTGTCGAGCTTAAGGGGGGGTCACTTTGGTCAAAAATCGATAGTCACGGATTTCGCTCATTTTCACACATAATATTTTTCTGTTCTGTTCTGTTCTGTTCCACATGTTCTCAAAAATAACTGCGTTCGAAATCAAACTGTGACAGAGTTATTCAGGTAAAGCCGGAAAACTTGAAAATTCCGGTGATGAGTCCTGCAAGGTCAGGTGGAGACCAAACGCGACCGAAAACAGGGTTAACCGATACACAAAATTAAAGCTTTTACTAAGGCAATATTTAAGTGCAGACGTGGGTGGCTCAAGGCCAGCTATCCAGGCGTTCATAATGCATGCTTGAGTGCTCACTGACCTAACCTTGCAGGATTGCCCAGTTAGCTCGTTTTATCTTGCACAGACAACATTTTAGACCTATGGTTGTATGAGAAAAGTTGCTCCTCGTTCCATTAGCTATCGATTGATAATCATTTTGTCTATATTTGGAAAAATTTTAAAATTGACATTTTTCACCTATAAAGATCAAAGGTGCCGCAACAGTAGCCTGTTCAATATTGACGCATTTGTTTTGGCCAAATTATGTGACAAACATAGATATATTAATTAATCTGCCAAGTTTGGTGATTTTTTACCACCTAATGAGTGAGAAATTAGCAAAAGAATGTGAAAATTATGAAAAATGGCCATTTTTAGCAAAATTTGATGTTTTTGTGGCAAGTTTTTTGAGCTTACTGTAGATGATAGAAACATGCGAGTACTTTTATAAGACGTGGTGTTTTGCGCAGAGTGCAGCTATCTATAGGCCTTTTCTGTAGCTTTTGCCAATCGTTCAGGACAAGCAAAAGAGTGCCGTAGGTCCTGTTTTTCATGGGCCAAAAATGGCCGATTTTCCAAAATTCTTACTTTAAAAATTCGCCAAAAATCCAATACTGAACAGAATCGCTTCAGAGGAGATAGCTGAACTCTACAATATGTCCTTAATGGTTCTGAAAAGGTTTTAGAGTTCTGACTCTTATACACCGAAAAATGTTTCTGCCACAAACGTTTAACCTAACTTTTTATTTTCCTATGTTTAACACATGTCGAGGTCACCTTTGAGGGCCTGTACAGAACGATAGAAGCAATATTTCGCAAAACGCTCTTGTCTTGTTTCGCGGACCCGTGGGGACTACAAAATACGTGAAAATGAGCAAAATCAGAGATGGTCGAAAAATCGGCAAAAAAGTGACCCCCCCCCCCCTTAAGGTGCTGGTTTCCTTTCGGGTATTTTTACTCCTACGGCTTTAATCCTTTACGCAAAGAGCTAAAACTTAAGAAATAACTTATTTCCGTGCTCTTTAACATTATAGGACCAGTCCCGTATTCTTAGGCCAAAAGATAAGAAAGTTTTGGTTTTTGGCCTTAAGCTCCCAGTAGGTAGACAAGACACGGGATTGGTTGGCATGGCTGGAAAGAGGACTCGAAAATGAACATTTTTGCTCTTACAACCTTTGAGCTATCTCCAGTGGTTAAGTCAGTATAAGCAAAAAACTGTTTTTATGTTCAAAAAATGGCCATTTTCGAGGAAATAAGTTTTTTTCAAAATTACCGCCGCATGCTTAGGACAAAATTGGCTTAGTTATACTCAATCGATACATCGTCCAAATGCACATTTTATGAATGCCTATTAGCCGGACTTTATTGCTTTCAGCTAGAGATTTGGCAAAAAAACCATTTTGGCAAAACTGCGATTATTTTGTTTCGAACATCGATTTCTCAAAAACTACTCGACGGATTCCGGAGATTTTCGGCAGAATCGAAATTCGCACTTCTGCGGAGGGACGTTTTTCTTGGTTTGGGCTAAAACATATTGAGTAGCAAGAAAACTCAATGCGAAGTTGCGAAATTTCGTGTTACTGTGCATTTGGCCGATTTTCTCGACCGTTAAGACCTGCTGAGCCAAATCCAAAAAAACGTCCCTCGCCCCATATGTCCTTCATATCATGGCACAAAAAGAACTTTTGGCCGATTCTTTAGTTTTGAGAAATCGATGTTCAAAAACTTTTGGTCTATATTCATCCTGTTAGATGTTAGCTTGTCAGAAAATTTCTGCTATTTTTTGCTAATTTTGCCAGTTCTGTAAGCTCATGTGAATGTCCAGATAATAAGCTTTAAAACGATGTATAAAGCTCTTTGCAACTCCCAAAATTGCGAAAGTTATAGCGTTTCAAAAAATCATCACAAAAGCACTGCACAAAAGGAAACCAACACCTTAAGGGGGCGCTTGCATTACCGGCAATGGTTCTCCTGATTTCATTTTTCAACCACCAATCCATTTCAAACTTTCAGCAATGGTAGCTGGTATTAGATAATAGCAATATTTCGAATTTGAAGAATCCAATGCTTGGCTTGCGACCTACACGAAGACGAAAGGGATAAGTTTAAATTTTCAAAACAGTGTCATTCATTAACGGCTGAATGAAATAAGCTCAAATTTTGCACAAGTGTATAAATAAACCTAACGCAGGGGCAATTTTTCAGTTTCTCGATTTTTGCAATGTTGAGAATTTTATTCGTGTTCAAAAATTTTGAATGTCAATATTTCACGGAATATCCGACTTCAGCAAAAACTAAAAAAATCGCCCCTGCGTACCTCTGAAATAAACGTACATGCAAAATTTGAGCAACTTTGGTTGAAGCATTAATGAAAAAATTAATTTGGAAAATTTCGCACTAACCGCTTCTACTTTGCGCATATATTTTGATTTTAATAAGTTGTATAATGTATTATTTCATAAAATAATAAATAAATCCAACACAAAAGCATCATGATATATCCAGTAGAACTTATTTTCGAACGACTAGTTTTTACTTTGCCATATGAAGTGATAATGGTCAACGTAACTTTGCCACATATTCAACTGCCTGTAACTTTTGATAGAAGCCACGTACAGAAGAGATATGCACATCGTTGTAAAGCTCTTTTTATGCTCTTTTACCTGGTAGATTTGAATTTGTCATACAAGGCTTTCGTCAAATTTCGATTTTTTAAGCCGTAATGGTAGCTAGCCAAACACGTGGTTTCTGTTGCCGAAATTTTGTCTACACATGCCCCGCCATCAAAGGTAACTTCAGGTGAGAGTTCATTAAAATTGAGCAATCGGTCCAAATTTTACATCTATAATCCCGATAATGTAAGCGCCACCTTAAGCACGTAAACATAGAGCGAGTGAGCGTTCCCCCGTTTCGACTAGGTACTGATTTTCGGGGGGTCACTAGGGTTTGATTTGCGCGGGGGGTGGGCTGTTAGCGTGCAGAGCATAGTTTTTGCTCTGATAACATAGAGCTTGCCTATTGGCATACTCTTATAATTATGTACTCTTGATATAACAATACAACAGCACAACATTAGTCATTAACATTGCTTGCAATGCTTTCAATTGCATATGTTCGAGCTGATAATAATTTCAGACAACACATCATCTGAAAATGGTATTTTCAGGCTAAGCGTAGTCTGAAATTACAATTTTCAGGCGAAGCGTTGTCTAAAATTACAATTTTCAGTCTTAGCGTAGACCTGAATCGATTGATACGTCCAGGTCAAGCAGGAGCTGAAATCATTTTCAGATTCAATGGCCGACTGAAATTATTTCAGTTTCAGGACTGTTCCCTTCAGAATTTCAGTTTTAGTTTCAGGCGGTAGATCAAGATAATTTCAGTTTCAGTTTTAGTTTCAGTCGTTGATTTTTTGCATTTTCGGTTTCAGTTTCAGACGTCGAGCTCTACTATTTTCAGTTTTAGTTTCAGTCGTTGATTTTTTGCATTTTCAGTTTCAGTTTCAGTTTTAGGTGCTGAAACTGAAATATTTACTGACTGAAAGTATTTTCAGTTTCAGTTTCCGGTGCTGAAACATCACTATAGCAGCTTTTCATTTCATAATTTTCAGATAATTCTCTGAGCACTAATTTGTGACCACACACTGGAGTTATAAAGCTTATGTATCTTGTAGATTGTAAGATTTTCGGTTAAGTATTGAATCTTCCAAGAGTGATGTACCAACTGTGGAACATTACTCTAAATTCACTTTCTTTCTGTTCGAAATATTGGAAATTTCCACTTGAGTAATAAATGCAAATTAGGGTTAGCTACGGGACTAGTTTGTTACATGTATAAAATATTGGATTCCAAAGTTGGTTCAGTGTTGGT
This sequence comes from Trissonchulus latispiculum, assembly GCA_030248195.1. Taxonomy (NCBI): domain Eukaryota; kingdom Metazoa; phylum Nematoda; class Enoplea; order Enoplida; family Ironidae; genus Trissonchulus; species Trissonchulus latispiculum. The sequence continues at coordinate 35,074 of JASAND010019747.1, read as the reverse complement.
TGTGGTTTTGGAGTAGTAAGTCGGGTGTCGGTCAGTTTTGTTCGTATGTTTTGACAGGCAGCTGCGTGAGACCCGTTGATTCTTGGTATTTCTGTATTACTGTTCTTGAATTTTGTAAAGTTTGGTAATTTCTATGACTTGAAGATGAGCAGTTGTATTCTTATAAATTCATAGTAAAAGAGAATCCTGTTCTAACTTTTGAATAGTTTATATTTTCATTAGATAGGCACGACAAAGGAGGATCTTTAGGCATACACTACCGACCAGTAGAACCTGCAAGTTGTCATCAATTCTCGTTTATTTAGTAATATAGCAAAGTTTCATTTTATTTTTACAAAACTGGCGACCGTTTCATGCGGTAAATGCCCAAATTTTCTCCTCCTGTTTGTTCGTGCCAGATCAAAGGTCTAAACGAAGAAGTTTTTCATTTTTTCGTTGAACTTTCTTAACGAATGTCTCAGTTTGCTGCTTCCATCGGGGGGTATCACCCCCAACCCAGCACCAGCATAGAGGGAGTGGGGGTTCCGCGTCCATCGTTGACTGGGGTGGGTCGGGGTTCGCTCCGTCCCTCCCCAACTCCCAGTTCTACTGTTGTAAATGTACAAAATTCCCAAGGTTCAGGTGTGGGGCGGGGAAGGTCCCCCGGCTCCCACTATTCATCACAGCTGGGTCAGCGCCCTTCGGGGGCTGTGCCCAGGTCAAATGTTCAGTCTACTGGTATGGGAAGTTATGGTGCCGTGTTACAGCCAACTTGGGGAAGTCCACCGGTTGCTGTAGCGGAACAGTCCCCGGTCCAAAATGGGGGGTTGCCCCCCCCAATAAAAAATTTATTTGATGCTGCCCCCGAAAATTTGTCTGAGCCTTCTGCTCAAGTTGTGAGAGGGGTGGGCTCTCAGTCTGTGTCCGGTTTCGCCCTGGCGGCCCCATTGTCTGCAGATACATGTGAGTCAGAGTTTCCTGCTAGGGGGGCTCTTCTCCAAAAGGGATGGAGAAGTGCTTCTCCCTACGACGATACCGTTGTCCAGGCTGCAGTAGGCGGGAGGCAGCTCCAAAATGCAAATTTCGCCGGACCCTCCACTTTCGACACATCTCAATCGTTCGGCCCGGGCTTCTCGGCCCCTGTGCGGCTCCAGAGCAAGGCTTGGATTCCCGTTGTGCGTGCCGCGCAGTGTCCGGGTGGAGCACACCATGGACAGACGCGCCAAAATGTCCAAAATTATGGAATCCTACATGGCCAGTCAACCAAATTGGACTATCCGCCCGGAATGGACCAACCGCAGATGGCCATGGCCACTCCGCCTTCGCTCCCTCAGTTACCCTTCAAACAACCTCTTCCGGGGTTGACGGCAGCTCTGACGTGCCCTTCTCCTGCTGCTACAATCTATGAGTATGATACCTCTGCAGCTAAACATGACACCTCCTTATACCGGATGTACATTGATATCCTTCGAGATATTCCGCGGTTCGATCCCGAAAGAATGTACTTCGAGGATTGGCTACCCAATTTTAAGTCTGCTGCTACTATTCACCAGATCCCGCCAGCTCAGTGGGCCAGGTTGCTGTTTAACAAGCTGACGTGCAAAGCTTTGATCTATGCCTCTCGTTGTGGACGTGAAGTTGCGGATACGTTTGAAGGATTTGTCAATGTGTTGAAGTCTCAATTTCCTCGACCGCAAGTGGCAATTAAGGACCGATATGTTACTTTTGCCAGACGTTTGCAGCGGCATGGGGAATCGGTTCGTCGATATATATCGGAGCTTCAGGCACAGGCAATATCTATCTGGCCAGATGATGTACTGGAACGTGAGCAGCAATGCGTACAGCAACTTTTCTCCGGAATCGCAGACAAAACATATGTCAGTGCCCTGGCTCCGCTTTTCATTGATCACGCGCCAACCATGGACCAGATTTTACGTATAATTAATAAATTAGATTCTCGGGACTTAAATCCTTCAGAGGAGGATAGCCTTTGCTATGGAATGCCGGTCTATCAAGTTTCTGCGGTGGATGTGGTGCAGGATCCGCCATCTAAAGCTTCGAGTTTGGCCCCGGAAAAGCCGACGAAATCTTTGGGTGGCTCCAGCCCAGAACTACGTGAAATGAAGAATTGGTATGAACAACAACTCCAGGAGAAGTTCGTGGAGTGGGAGGAAGACAGAAGGAAAAAGTCGGGTTCTCCGTGTAAAGTTTGCAAGCGACGGGGGCACCCTTCCGAAAAATGCTGGGACAAATACCCGTTTCGTACACCTTTCTGACTACAAAGCCCGTCCCTTGCCAATTGGTGTACATTACTTACAGGACTATTCCTGTCATGCTCATGCCGCTCACTTTCAGCAACGATATTATCAGGCCCCATCTCCAGTGGCGCACTACGGCCAGTCTCCACACGTATATCCACAACAGCGGGTTCCGATTCCAGTGGTTAGGCAAGTGGAAATCCCGGTCCCGGTGTTGCCGCCGGCGTCTACTCCTGGAACTGGCACTTGTCTGGGGGCCATTGTTTTGGCTGCTTCACAGGGGAGCCATGCTGCACCGGTGGGGGTGGGTTCCTCGGGATCTTACGGGAGTTTGCGGATTTTTCATCATTCCACCCAAAATTCTGTGGCTTGTAATCTCTATGACTTGAAGATGAGCAGTTGTATTCCTATAAATTCATAGTAAAAGAGAATCGTGTTCTAACTTTTGAATGCTGCACCGGTGGGGGTGGGTTCCTCGGGATCTTACGGGAGTTTGCGGATTTTTCATCATTCCACCCAAACTTCTGTGGCAACTACTCCTGCTCAAAGTAGTCAGGACCAAGTTGCTCAAACATTTCAATCGTTTCATGTGGGCATGACTGAAACTTTCTGTGAGCCCCAAAATAATTCAAAAGAGGGGGTGAGTGGGTTAGAGGTTGAAAAGTCTGTTGATGACCCACCCCTACAATTCGCGCCTGGAAAAGCTAGTTTTGCTCTCGTGTCGTCTCATCCTGCGCCCAATTCTTATTAAAAGAGGGGGTAAGCCACCGCTCACCTCCTGGCATTTCTACAGGCTTGCCGCTGGTCCCTGTGGGTCCAACGAAGAATAAGGGATTTTGGGTACAGAAAACGCAGCAACGTCAGTCCTCTCCCTTATCGGCAAGGGATTTGTCTCAGCCTCCCGGATTAGGATTTCGTAGAGGCGGAGAGTGACTAGCAGTACTTCCACATAGATTCCTTCAGTAAGCCTTTATTTCTTGATAGGGAACTGTCAGTACTCCATGTGCTGGGATTAGGATTCCTGGGGCTTGGAGCTCTGACCGTTTCCCTCCTCAAATTTATAGGTAGGGCCAGTAATGTGTCTGAGCTGGTAGTAGATAGGTTATTTTGGTTGTGGTTTTCTTGCGATGATTGTCTGTCGTTTTTGCGTTCTTTATCCTGTGTATTTTTCATTTTCTATTTCTTTATGATAATCTTTGTTTTGTATTCGCATAATAAAATATGACTACATAGATGTGCTTAGCTTCCCCTTTTCTTTCCTCTGGTGAGCCTGCGCCTCCCCTGGCTGCTATGTCTAGTCGGTTGTGGTGGGTTTCGTCGGCTCTGGTTGACCCAGCTGCTCTGTGTTGTGGTGGCATGTGAAATGATGGGTGGTTCTGGGTTGAGTGCGTTGGTGGACGGGTCCTGGTGCTATCCAGCTTGTCGGGTGGGTTCTAGCCCGGAGGCGGGCGGCTCCTCGGGGGCACAGGTCGGACCCTTCTGGCGGGTACTTCAGGTCGCTGGTAGCCACCAGGTGATAGTGAGCAGGCTGGCGGTTGGTTATAGAACTTTGATGCTGGCTGGAGAATAGCACAGGTTGTGCGGGATATAGAGTTGGGCCAGATAAGGCGGCGTGTCTTGTGTGGATGTCGATGGTGTTTGCTGGTCCCTTCCCCGGCGTAGGTTCGTCTTCCCTTTCCTTTTCCCTTTTGTACTTTGGTATGGTTGGCTGTTTGGTTGGTATATGTAATATGGTTGGGGGAGTTTGTGCTTAGCTAAGGTTATGTGTGGGTGGGGGGTGCCTTTGGTTAAAAGTGAGTTTAAATTTTTAGTTTCTCCCTATTGTAGGAGATTTCGGATTTTGGGTTTCAATGGGTGAGTGCTCGCTACCTTGGCTTGGCCATTGTATTGTTACATTCTTTTGTATTGTATTTACTGTCTACTGCCAGCTCTAATCCTGTCGTATTTTGCTCACTTCACTTTTGTTTCGGGCACCTAACTGTCGGTTTGTTTTTCTTTTTCTTTTGTGAAGATGGAACACGATACTTTGTATCCAAAATTCTTGCCATTTGTGCTCGCTGCCATTGTTTGTCATGTCAAGTTGATTGTAAGGTGCTTTGTTCCATAGTGCTTTACTACTTTATGCTATATCAGTCAACCTTGCTTGCAGGCATTGACCAGTCTATATATCCGGTTGTTTGTTCTTTATTTTCTGAATCTAAGCGATTTCTTTTCGAAAGCAAGTTCTGACGGAGGTTCGGGAAAATTCTTGAAAAATTTCACTTGTCCCTTCTTTTGCGAACTGTATCCTACCTTGGGTCTGCATCGCTGTACGTAGTTTAGTAGCTAGTTGTAGTACGTATGTCTTGTCGTGTATGGTGTTGTCTATGTTGTTTTATCCAGTTTGGATGACCGGTAGTGGGATCCCTTGTTTGTGTTGTGGCGTTCAAACTGTGTTGTGTCTCTGGAGCGGTTCTCCAGCAGTAGTTTTAGGTTGCACTTTGTGTATTGTACTAAAACGCGTTTTATCATACTTCTAGCTAAGTTACCTAGGCTAATTTCTCTTTTAATTTACTCATTTTGCCGACTTTTCAGTATTCGCGGCGAGGGCGCGCGTTCCAAAAGAGGGGGTATTTTGTGGAACATTACTCTAAATTCACTTTCTTTTTATTCGAAATATTGGAAATTTCCACTTGAATAATAAATGCAAATTAGGGTTAGCTACGGGACTAGTTTGTTACACGTATACACTATTGGATTCCAAAGTTGGTTCAGTGTTGGTTGGGGTTTTGGAGTAGTAGTCGGGTGTCGGTCAGTTTTGTTCGTATGTTTTGACAGGCAGCTGAGACCCGTTGATTCTTGCTATTTTTGTATTACTGTTCTTGAATTTTGTAAAGTTTGGTAATTTCTATGACTTGAAGATGAGCAGTTGTATTCTTATAAATTCATAGTAAAAGAGAATCGTGTTCTAACTTTTGAATAGTTTATATTTTCATTAGATAGGCACGACAAAGGAGGATCTCTAGGCATACACTACCGACCAGTAGAACCTGCAAGTTGTCATCAAGTCTCGTTTATTTAGTAATATAGCAAGGTTTCATTTTATTTTTACACAACCAACCATGTACCAAGACTACATAATATAAAAGTGTGCCACTAGGCACACACTCTATGTTATCAGTACGGTTGTATTGATGCGGCGTCAAAAGTTTTGATTTGATTTAGTTCGATTTTCGCTTCTGACAAATCATCAGATTTGATTCAGTTCAATTTTCTGTACCCGAAAAATGAATTGATTTGATTCAGTTCGATTTTTTCAATTTAAAAGAGTTTTGATTTTGATGCAATTTTTACCAAAACTGAATTTTGATGCGACTTTTGATTTGTCAAATTTGCGTTTTTGAAGATTTTACACAATTTAAACTAACCTAATTTAATCATCACAGGTTGTTGTAGTGACAGTGGGAACATAAAAATTTCAGGACTTGTTAGAACATAAAAATTTCACTTTTCATAATATTAAATGCCCATTGCTGCCGTAGAGATTCTTAATATAATTTAGGCTTCTTGGCTTTAATGAAATCCTTGCATGCTAATCTTAATCAACGCTAGAGCTAATGTAAAAATAATGCTCTAACAGTCTCTCGAAACGCAAAATGCTTTTCGTAAAAAAGCCTGCCAATACAGTCTTTAAAACTAAAAATCCCTTGTTAAGATTTTGCTGGTATCTCTGCCGTGAGCACTGCCCTAGTGAAGAGCACAAACAAACCTTAAACGTTGATAATAATAGGTTTTTTCCCCTTAGTGCCACACCCCAGTTGCTTTCGCGATGAGGGGTAGTGCCATACCAAATTTTGTGCTGGGTCCACGGTATGGCACTGAATAATTGCATATCGCAATTACCCGAGGCATAGGCAAGGCTACTGCCGGGGCAGAAGTGGCCACGCTGCTTTCACCGCATCGTGAACACCCGTTAGCTCCATTCAAAGGGGTTTCCCCCCTTGACTGGCCAACTCCTTGAAAATCTCGGATAAGTACAAATACAATTAGGGGGGGATGTTTTGGCACCGAGGTACCATTCCGATAATAATCAATTTCCTGTTGTCGGCAGACAACAGAGCACTTTGAATTGCGAGATTTGCTTGAAAGTAACATATTGTTTAAATTCATTGGCGGATCCGTAGGATCCAAAATTTCATGTTTGCGGCCGATTGGTGCAGATGCTACCTTCTCACATCTGATCAGCCTAATACAGGGCGTTTACTATTTCCACACCGTGTTAGTGAAACAAATTTAAATTGCAATGCAGGTTGCAATTTTACTTCCCAAGTAATTCCGTTAAAATCTTAAATATGTTAGTATTTACAATAGACACGGAGGGACCTTTTTCACCCTCCATACCTATTGCTTCATAGTTCTAAGGTCAATTATTTCATTAACATTTACTAAGAACTTAGCTTATGCGTGAAAACTCCATCTTCCAGAACTTCCAGAGCACTGATTATTCTGCTAGTTGGCACAGGAGCTTGCATCTTGCAAGCTCCCCATTGTGCAATTAGTTATGGTTTGACTGAAAATAGAGGAAACAAGAGGGGACAGAGCAAAGATTTGTCATAAATTGGTTTGGTTACAAACGAGGACGGATCCTAAGCATGTTTTAGTTCGAAGGATATTCAACGAACGCCCACTTCCAAAAAAGTTATAAACAACCACTATATACTAGTTTGAATATTTTCCTTAGCTGGCTCAAACAATGATAACGAAGAATTAATTCATGTTCAGTAGAGCATTCAATATAGTCGTGCCCAAATGTGTGAGATACCGTCATACACTACTAACTAGTCTGCCAAGCGAGCAGTATTATTCCATCGTGCTACAGTTAGTATATTTACATGGCAAATTTACTGTTTTCTTATCGATCTCTTTTCAAAGACCTGGGTCGAAACTGTTTGAATTCCCGAACCATTCAAATGCTTAAAAATACATATAACATTCTTAACTTAGTCTTTTTCAGCAGCCGTCTTTCATCGCGTAGAGGATCCAATCTATAATAATAGGTTCAATAGTACTCGAAAAGATGCATGTATGAAAAAGTAGTTTTCATAGTGCATATGAGACTAAGTGAAAGCTTTTAGCATATATTCTGCTGAATCAAAATGTGAATCAAAATCGCATCAAAATCAAAATTATTGATTTATGCACAAAAGTTTTGATTTGATTCAGTTCGATTTTGGCTTCTGAAAATTATGCTTCTGATTACATAGAGCTTGTCTAATGGCATACTATTATAATTATATACTCTTGCTTGTACCAAACCAGGGTCTGTCTGCCGCCGTAGCAGAGTAACTAAAATAGTTCCTTCTGTCTGAATAATACAAATGTTTGTTTGAAGACAACTTGCCGCTAACTAATCCATAACTGTTTGCAGATAGAGTAAAACCTGTATAAAGTTTAGTATTTCGCAATCTGCTTGCTAATAGCATTTGGATAGTAGAACTTTCTCTATATATATTTTGCTTCAAATAATTTCAGAAAAAGCTGTACTCAAACAAACGGTATTATTTATTCTTTTCAAGCATACCGTTTTTACAAATATTCACAATATTACATGCCATTTTTGAAAAAATATGCGAATTTTGAGTTTGCGGTTTTCTGTTCACCTTAAGGTACGTTTTGTGAAAATTTATATATATATATATATATATATATATATATATATATACATATATATATATATATTCAAATCCAGGAATTCCTTGCTGTTCCTGAAATTAGACCCCTGTTCTTGTTCCTGAAATTAGACTCCTATTCCTGATTCTGATCCTGAAATTAGGCCCCTGTTCCTGATTCTGTTCCTGAAATTAGACCCCCGTTCGTTCCTGTTCCTGAAATTAGACCCCAGTTCCTGTTCCTGTTCCTGTACCTGGAAACCAGGAACAGGAACAGGAACAGGAATAGCGGTCTAATTTCAGGAAAAGAACGCGGGTCTAATTTCAGGAACAGCATCAGGAATTCCTGGAGTTGAATATATATCAAATTTACACAACATAGGTTTGTTAATTTACATGCAAAAAAGTAATTACGTAATTTTTTACACCTGTTTTTAACAGTGTAAAAAAGTGTTAAAAAGTGTAAAAAGGTGTTAAAAAGTGTAAAAAATGTGTAAAAATGTTTCGATGCCAAATTCATTTCCTCCGTAACACAGTAATGATTGGCACGTTGTTCAACTGTCACAGAGGATGAGTTTAAGCATTTATTGCATGTCACAGCCACTAAGACATTTATTTATTTTGATAATTGACCAAGAATTTTGTTAATTGCTTTAATAATTGCGTTAATTGCGTTAATTGCTAATTTGTTAATTCTGCAGAAACAAACTATTCATGTTTTCTTTTTGCATTTATAAAGTGACGACAGATTTAGCAAAAGAAAAATATAGAAAGTGCCATTTACATTATTTGCATTAGTATTCCTATTGCAATTTCCAGGTACTTCTTCTTATTAGTGAGATCGAAAATCAAGAGCATTTTCAAATTATTTAATTTTAGAATTTTCAAAAATTTCTATTTCAAGTTTCAAAATTTTCAAATAACGAGAATGTTCGGTTTATAAAAATCTATCAGAGCATTGTCTGATGTTTTAGATTTCATAAATTATTTTAGCTGTGAAATTTTTGATTCTGAAATACTGTTCCATTATGGCTTCGGACGAGACCCCCGCCGTAGCTATGCTGGAGAAACGTATCACTCGGTTGGAGGAACTCGCAATGACACAGGCAACAATTGGAGGATCTTGATGTCTGGGTGGAAAACGAGGCTAATCACAGTCGGCTAAATAATTTGGTACTGGAAAACTTCAGTGCGGGAAGTCGTCTCAAAGGGAAGCTCTTACCACGGTGATCATCAACTGGCTCAATTCCAAGGTCCTAAAACAGCCTAACGGTATTGGGGCCACTGGCGTAATTGCTTGCCATCAAATTGGCAAACCATCGTCCAACTCCTATATAATTGCCTTCAAAGACCAGCAAAACAGAAATGGCCTTCTGAATAACGCTAATAATCTGAAACAGCATAATAAGGAACTCAAAGAGAAACATGGATTAAAACCGGTGACTGTCAAATCGTATCTGTCCAGGAAAATGGACGATCAAAGAAAATTTCTTGATTTCCTAACAAGGAAAGGATGCGAACTGAATCTCTTCAATTGAATCTATTGCAAAATCCTGATAATACAGATTTACAAATTTAAACACTTAAGGCACTTCTGCATCAATTCACAAACCTTTAACACCCTGCATTTTGTAGATAATTTGTTTTCGTTTCTGTTTTAGTATTCTTCTTAATCTTTCTTTTTGCTTTATATTATTTTAAAAATCTAGATCCATTCAATGCCTTTCGCATTTGGAGAATTCCTTTAGTCTTATTCTTCATTTATTAATTGATATAATTTTAAGTTTTGATTAACTATAATTTAATTTTATTTTGTTGAGGCAGGCAACAATGGTAGCAGACCGGCTCTATTGACCAATGGCCATGAGTATGACGCGTTCAATATCTCAGTCACTCTGAAAGAGCATGTACGACTATTCCAAATCATGTACAGCAGATGGGGTACCCCCCCGCAATTGTTCTCCGCCCACTCAGAGCACGGATGTGACCCCAAATGATAATCTGGATCAGGATGTAATGGTGATCAATCAGAACCGGCCTGGTGACCAAGCCGGCACTAGTGGTCAGAATCAGACCTCTCAGAATGACCAGAACTAACTTTTCATTCTCCACTAATCTTAAAATCGTTTTTTCTCCTTCTGTTCTAACCTTTATTTGTATATATCTATCTATCACGGGCTATCACGAGTTCGATGCTATATTTAAGCTGGCCTAAGGCTCGCACTGAACTTTCTGATGAAGTTTAATGGGCGCTGTCGTTTTGGAGATATTGAAAATTCACCTTGTTGGAAAAACGGAGTGCTTGAATGCTTAGAATGCTCGAAAACACCGGCGATTATGGTTTTTTTACCACTTGGCTATATTATGTTTTTATTTATATGCTGCTACCTTCATTGCCACCAATTAATGCACCAATTGCATGCGCACTAGGGATGCACAGGGGCCGGGGCAGGCCCAAGTTCACTCCAAATTTGTGCTAACATTTAATGTCAGCGTACGTACGTGCATATATGTTTATACATAAATAAATGAACCCACTTTCTTATACTACTTTCATAGGGAAGAAGGGACGGGTGCTGAAATAAAACAGCTTGTTTCTAATCCACGGAAAAATCTTTGATTAATCGCATCTTGTGATAATGTTCTGGCTGGCACTCACTGTAGTGCGCAAAGTTTCAGCCGATTCTGCCACAGTAATTTGAAGTAATTGGCTCACATCTTCGAAATGGCACCCAATAACAGCGACAATATCGATAATGTAATATATAGCACTGCGAACGCAGGAATTAACGAAATCACGTCATTTTTACATAAGTTAAAGACAGATATTTGGAGTATTAATTGGAGCAAAGTTGGATTCATTTGATAAACCACAGCTCATTAGACATTAGTTAACCTCCACCCGTATAGACCTGCAACACCAGATTTCTCGCACTTTGATTGTATCTCACAGAAAAGTATACATTGATCTAAGGATTATTTTATACGATATCAAAGCGCTATATTTCAGAACTATTTCTGGAAAATTTGGGTACCGTACCTTGCCCATAGCGATCAGGGCGAGGCGAAGTTTGTGTACGAGCCATGTCGACCTTTGGACTGACAACACCAACTTCTGATGGCTCCACAGGACGCTGTGCTGCATGGAATTCTTTCAAACTTTAAACTATTTTACACTGAACCTGATACTATTATGTGGCAAAAGACTAGCTAGCTTTTCCAACATCGAACTTTTAGTGAAATTCCTAGCCCCCCCCCCCCCTAAGAACTCGACAAATAAATCACTGCCGTTTTAAAGACAGCATTCGACAACTTACCCAACATAGAAGAATGTCCATCTATATATCTACGTCAATATTAGCTGGATTTGGCTTCGACTGTTTCTTATCTGACCGGCAATTAGCATTATGCATATACATGTCACATGGGTAGGTAGGGTTTTCTTGGATCTAAGCCAACTCCGAACAATTTTGGAATCCGTGAATAGGTGTTTGGACTCAGACTTTTGTCTTAGTTGATCCTCAACAAAATCTAATGCTCTGGCGCCAATGTTGACCCCTAGCAGTTCGAATTTGGGAATGCTTGTAGCCGGTTTCAGTGATGCTACCCATGCCTTGACGAATATCAAGTTGGAGTCAATGATTCCTCGCACCTCTTGGCGTAGATAGACAGCAGCGGCGTATGCCGCTGGGCTGGCATCGGTAAAACAGACTAGTTGGTATAGAACTGCGTTATTGAAACCAATCCATCGTGCTATCTTGATTTTCGAAACTTCTGTCAATTGTGTACATAAAAGGTGCCATTCTGGTAGGTATACTTCGGATATTTCGTCATCCCAGCTAATCTTGTCTTTCCAAAGATTTTGGATCAGAATCCGTCCCCTGATTGTCACAGTAGCAAAGATTCCTAGAGGATCAAACATCTTTGCCACGTGTTGGAGGACCTTGCGTTTCGTTACCTTCGTCCCGTCTACACTGACTGCTTTTGGAGAAACATGGTCTGTTGCTGAATCCCAAATCAGACCTAACACTTTCGTTTGGATTCCCTGTACTCGATCTTCTTCAGGCAGTTTAGAGTTGAAGCTGGAGTTGTTCGATATCCATTCTCGGATATTCATGGAAGCTTTGTTGAACAGCGATTTGGACTCTTTGTAGAGGCTATTCATTTCGTCTAGATTGTCAAGAAGATGTTATCCATATATATGTTCCTAGTATATTCTTTGAAACTATCCCTGGATTAGACTTTAGGTGGTAGTTTATGGTGGCTAAAAGAAGAAAAGGCGACGCCACGATCCCAAAAGGTACTCTTGTAAAGCGGTATATCTCAATGTTTTTCTGACTCGGTGGCTTAAGTGAGTCTTTGAGCTATAGAAATCTCGTGCAATCTCTATCTTGAGGCTGCAATCCTTACTTGGAGAAAAGCCTTTTCAATGTCTGCTACAGCTGCTACCGCTGGGAGACGGAAGCGGAGTAGTAGTCCGACTAAGTCTTCCATGTAGTTTGGACCCGTGTAAATTAAATCGTTGAGGCATCGTCCGTCGGAAGTTTTGGCGCTCGCATCATAGACAATGCGAACTTTAGTTGTAGCGCTGCATGTTCTATGACTGGAAAATGAGAAATGTAGTGATTCAGTCTAGCCCCAGGTGCCTTGGATATGACTTTCTCAATGATGTCCTGGTTCTTTTGATAGTCAAAGATGTCATTGTAGGCTTTTAGACTGTTTGTTTGATCCGAGAAAAGCTGTAGAGTTTTTAGTGTTGTGTGGAGTCTTCGAACTGCAGTACTATAGTTGCATGGAAGAGTCGGTTATTCCTCTTTCCACGGCCAGCAAACCTGGTAGCGGGAATCTCTGAATTGTATAGTTTCTTCAAACTTGGCTTCTATTTGGTTTTTCTGAAGTGACTGATTTGGATCTCCGTACTTCGAAATCCCTATGGCATCTAACTTCCTTAGGTTAGTGATATCCTCATCTGTCGTAGCGTAAAAGGTTTGGATCTGTTTTGTCGAGGTTTTTTCTCTGTCGAATAGTTGCCAGACAAAATCGTTCCTAAGGGTGTGTAGTAGATTGCCATGTTATCCCCTATGGGTACAACCTTTGTTGTGGCTTGTGGACCCATCAGCTTGTGCCAATAGTCCATGCCAATGATAACATCCATTGGTACTGTCCTTTTGGAATTAGGCGGCATGTTTAGTAGCTTAGCTTTCTTGAGCAGTTTTAGTAGAACTGTCGAAGTTAATAGGATAGAGTGGTAGTGGTGGAGCCATTGTTTTAACTGCGTAAGCAGTGATTGGCAACTCAAATCCATTTCTGCTTTGCATAGAAAATTGAACTAACTGAGCTTTAACTTTTTCGGTGAGGTAGCTGTTAGATATTGCGGCATCTAGGATAACAGTTCGTATTGGTTCTAGATGGAGTTTTTCCATAGCGTTGGTGCTGATACAGGTCGTTTTAGAGCCTGAATCTAGGTAGACTTGTAGTTGCGTGGTGCACCCTGTTTTGCTGTTTTTCACTGTTGCTGGAAAACAGCACATCATAATTCCATCTTTTTCATCTGCGTTAGCAACATGAATCTGTGTTGAATCAATAGATTCTGTGAATTCGTCGTTTTTGTCCGCTTCGTCCTGTGAGGCGGCGTGTTGGTAAATTTTGTTCTGTGTTGAATTTTGTATCTTGATGCGAGTGCAGAGTGCTGAATTATGCCCCGTTCCTTTGCAGTGGAAGCAAACTTTGTTTTTCTTGCAGGTTTTGCGCCGTGATCGGTTGCCAAACATTTAAAACAGTGCCTGTTGTTTTAGCTATTTCATATCTTTGTTTTGGGTCGAATATTGTTTTGCAAGAGTCGCTGAGTGGTTGGTTTTCTTGCAGAAAATGCATTGTCGTTTTTGCGTTTGTTGGGCACTAGACTGATACATAGCTGCTGTAGGCGTTAAGTCAGAAACTTCTTCATAAGAAGCTTCTGCCTTAAGCCTATCACGCTTCTTCATTTCTGCTGGCATGCAGGTTTCTAACTAAAGTATCAACAGTCCAGGTTGTGATCTCTTCATCTTTTATAATAGCTATTTCATGCACTTTCTGATAGAGGGAATCCGGTAGTTTCTTTATAAGTGTGGGTACATATCCCTTCAGAGTGTTCTCTTCAACTCCTAGACGTTGCAAGGTAGTAGAGAGGGCTCGAACCTCGTCTATGAATTTTTCAAAGTTAGACAGATTCTCCTTCACACGTTGTAGTCCGTTCAGAGTTTCCCAAGTAACGGATAAAATCACATTCTTATCTCCATAGGTATCTTTTAAAATTCTTACCGCCTCATCATACTTGTTACCTTCAAGACCCAATCCCTTGATCTTGACCAAAGCTGGTCCTTTCAGCGTTTGGTATAGGAAATCTAGTTTCTGCTTGCTTTGGAGGCCCGGTTGGGAATGAACGTTAATGTCAAATGAGTCCCAGTAGTTTGGCCACTCCAGAACATTTCCCCCGAATGTAGGTAAATGGATCTTCGGGAGCAGAGCCAAGTTCCCGGGTCTAGCGGACTGTCCGGGGTTGGGATTGGGAGCTAGGTCTTGTGATGGGTCGGGAGCGGGGCCGCTTCCACTTCGCGATCTTAGAAGCAGTTCCAATTCGTGACGTCTTTCCGCACTTTCTTGATCTCTTTCTTGACGAGCAATTTCCCGTTCCTGCTGAATGAGTTCAAGCTGCCTTTCCTCCCAGCGTTGTCGTTGGAGACGTTCTTCCTTCCGGTCCTCCTTATCCTGCTGGAGTTGGGTCATCATCAGTTTCATCATCTCCAGGACGGCAGCGGTCGGACTGGGTTCTGAGGGGGCTGATTCTGCGTTTCTTTCGGCAATCGGATGGGAGGGTTGGACTGGGATATTGTTGCGGAGGTGGGTTGAGGTACCAGGTTGCTGAACGTTAGAGTTGACGGCAAAAGCCATAGGATTGCAACCCATCTTGAGCAAAGCGTCTTTGGCAAGAATGTTGCCGTTCAGGAGATGTTGAGGTAGTGTACTGGCAGAACAGTCATTACATTGCCAAGGGAATTCACGTTTCTGGAGATATTTGAAAAGTCCGGGCGTTAGAAGATTTGGCATCACAGAGTTGATGCATGTGGAGCACCACCACTGTGAACAGTTAGCACAGAGAAGGTCTTCTGGGGTGGCCTGATTGCATTTCTTACAGGGGTTATCGTTGGACATCCCGGTAGGTAATAGTGATAGCGTGAATAGCAGATAGGTCACAGCTCTTCTACCATATGTTTGTAGCATATAGCTAAGTCAGATTCTTAGGCACACCGTACTCATAGCAAAACTTCAAAAACTATAGACCGCGTGACAGTAATGATAAAAGTAACAAAGTTATTCTATTTAAAGAGGTTTCCAGCATGTTAAAGTTATGTAACCGATCTTTGCTTCTTGTTGTTTGATATAAGTTTCTTGACAAAGACCAGCAAAACAGAAATGGCCTTCTGAATAACGCTAATAATCCGAAACAGCATAATAAGGATCTCAAAGAGAAACATGGATTAAAACCGGTGATTGTCAAATCGCATCTGTCCAGGAAAATGGACGATCAAAGAAAATTTCTTGATTTCCTAATAAGGAAAGGATGCGAACTGAATCTCTTCAATAGAACCGATTGCAAAATCCTGATAATACAGATTTACAAATTTAAACACTTAAGGCACTTCTGCATCAATTCACAAACCTCTAACACCCTGCATTTGTAGATAATTGTAGATAAGTACCAAATTATTATCAAAATTTTCAAATAACGAGAATGTTCGGTTTATGAAAATCTGTCAGAGCATTGTCTGTTGTTTTAGATTTCATAAATTATTTTAGCTGTGAAATTTTTGATTCTGAAATACTGTTCCATTATGGCTTCGGACGAGACCCCCGCCATAGCTATGCTGGAGAAACGTGTCACACGGTTGGAGGAACTCGCAATGACACAGGCAACAATTGGAGGATCTTGATATCTGGGTGGAAAACGAGGCTAACCACAGTCGGCAAAATAATTTGGTACTGGAAAACTTCAGTGCGGGACTCAAAGGGGAAGCTCTTACCACGGTGATCATCAACTGGCTCAATTCCAAGGTTCTAAAACAGCCTAACGGTATTGGGGCCACTAACGTAATTGCTTGCCATCAAATTGACAAACCATCGTCCAACTCCTATATAATTGCCTTCCAAGATCAGCAAAACAGAAATGGCCTTCTGAATAACGCTAATAGTCTGAAACAGCATAATAAGGATCTCAAAGAGAAACATGGATTAAAACCGGTGATTGTCAAATTGCATCTGTCCAGGAAAATGGACGATCAAAGAAAATTTCTTGATTTCCTAATAAGGAAAGGATGCGAACTGAATCTCTTCAATAGAACCGATTGCAAAATCCTGATAATACAGATTTAAAAATTTAAACACTAAGGCACTTCTGCATCCATTCACAAACCTTTAACACCCTGCATTTTGTAGATAACTTGTTTTCGTTTCTGTTTTAGTATTCTTCTTAATCTTTCTTTTTGCTTTATATTATTTTAAAAATCTGCATCCATTCAATGCCTGTCGCATTTGGAAAATTCCTTTAGTCTTATTCTTCATTTGTTAATTGATATAATTTTAAGTTTTGATTAACTATAATTTAATTTTATTTTGTTAAGGCAGGCAACAATGGTAACAGACCGGCTCATGATTTAAACTAAACCAACGCATTCTCTATGTGTATTCCGTTTAATTCCCTTTTAAACTGAGCGAATGCAGGACAAATATATAGTATACGGTGCTTCTCCGAGGTATAATGGTCTAGGAAAAATGACCATTATGCTGACCGAACCGGAATTTCATCAATCCGGATCTCCCTGAGGACGGAAACACCTAATTTTGATATAATTGAGACTTCGTCAGAATTCATTAAATAACTTCTGTGATAACACCCATCTATATAGATTCACGAATACACTGTTTATTTACTTCCGCCCACCTGTCACATAAACTGGAAGGATAAATTAAGGCGTAACCTAGGGGATTACGGTCGAAAGGTTGACGTCTTAATTTATCCAATGTTGATTCCTTGTTATGTAATCCCAGATACTCCGTGTGCACCTTTCTAGTTTTTTCAGGTTGATTTTTCCTTGTTAATAATGGCGGGAAATCAGGAATTCCATTCCCCGAGTGAAGACGTATCCATTAGGTGGGACTTTCTGTCTTAGAATTAGCTGGACATTTTATTGACTGAGATGTTGACTTAAAGAACCCATCTTGCAGGATTTCTAAATTTTCAATGGAAGGAAAAAATCCTCTCAGAAGGTTATCTGGCACGAGATTCAATTGCAACTGACTTACATACAGTCGGCAACTTATAATCGAAATTGAATTCCCAAAAAGTCCTCAACATTGTCAAATCACCGTCTTTACTTTTAATATTATTTTTCACGTGTAGAAATAAAATACTTTTAAGGTGATTTTCACGTACTGAAACAAAACCTGTCTGCAATGTTTTCGTTTCTGTTTTAGTATTCTTCTTAATCTTTCTTTTTGCTTTATATTATTTTAAAAATCTGCATCCATCCAGGGTTCCCCCCCCCCGGATAGTTTCCCGGGAACTTTGGGTCAGGGAGGGGGGGGGGGGGTAAATCTTGGCCGACCTCCGAAATGGAATGGGGTGTACCCCCTCCCCCAACCCCCACCCCAGAATTAGGACCTCAAAAATTTCGAAAAATGGCCAAAAATTTTCTCTAATTCAGCCCCTTGTTTCATCAAAATAAGGCTTGTTTTTAACGTTTTAGGCGTTTTTGCACCGTTTTAAAGCGATTTTACATAGGTCAAAATTTTAGAAAAATTTTTCAAAAATTGACCATTTTTCGGCCAAATTAGCTAACTTTTTGGGTCCAAAAGTTGTTGGGGGGGGGGTAGCCAAAAGTTGGGGGCGGGTATATCATCCATCATAGGTGTAACGGAGATTTGGGGTGGGGGAGGCTCCCCCCCCCCCAACATTTTCTGGGGGGGCCCCCTCTGGCGACCCCCCCCCAGGACCCCCCCAACCCTCCCCCAAAAAAATTTTTCATTTTTTATGCCAAAAATTGCATTTTCAGCCGTTTCTAATGATAAAAAACATCTAACTATAAAGTAATTTTAACATTAGACAGTGGTTTTAAACTCAAAAACTTGATTGCCAACATGTTTCCAAGTCCAAAATAAGGACAATATTGAGTCATAAGATCCATAATACAGTTAAAAGCGTGTATTTCTCATACTAATAAACAGTTTAAGCCAAAAATTTGGACATTTTTGAAAATTTTTTCAAAATTTACCCTAAAAATACCAAATTTTAGGCCATTTTTCGCGCCCCCGGCGCGACTACACCCCCCCCCCCCCAGTTGGGGGGGGACGTCCCCCCCCAAAAAGTTTTGGGGGAGGGTTGAAAAAGGCTTGGGAGGGCTACCCCACCCCCCCCAACCCAACCCCCCCCCCCCCCCCACCTTACACCTACATAGGTGTAGCAGGCTACAGTTTTCCCCCTGTGCGACCCCCCCCCACGGAGAGGCCAGACCCCCCTCCCCCCTACCCGACCTCAACTACTCCCCCCCCCCCAAGCCGAGCTCAAACCCCCCTCCCCCCCCCCTAAAATTGGGTCCAAACCAGGTAAAAAATGCAAAATTTTTGAAGTTTTTGCAATTTCTGAAAATTTTTGAAAAAATTCGAAAAAATGTCTATAAATCACATATAAAAAGCTAAAGATGGTTATTTATAGCAATTAAAAGGTAATATACGCAATTATAAACCACAATCTGGGCTAATCTAGGCATATTTTAGCAAAAATTTGTCAATTTTCAAGCCCTATTTTCGCATACGAAAACTATTGACAGAAGCTTTTGAGTATGTTTAATGTACTGTACATCGAAAAAGGAGCATTTTTAGCCAAAAAAACTTGGGTACAGTTTAGGTTCCCCCCTCCTCCAAATTTCGGATTTTGGTGGGGTCCCCCGAGCCAAATTTGGACCTTCTACTCCCCCCCCCAACCCAAACAGGTGGTACACCAATGGGGGGGAGTCGGCCGAAGGCCGATTTGGGGGGAGGGGTAGCAAAAATTTTTTAGGGGGAGGGGTCCTCCCCTAACACACCTATGACAGGCAACCAATATTTCTGGCGGAGGCCCAGGCCCAGGGTCGATCCGAGGGGCTGAAGGACGGACCCCCACCCCCCCCCCCACCAAAATGACAAATTTTGGCGACCCGACCCCCCCCCCAGATTTTCAGATTTTTGCTACCCCCCCCCCCAGATTTTTGGCCAAAAAGTGGTCAAAAATAGCATAAAATCGAAAATTTAGGGGGGGTCCCCCACCCTCCGTCGGAACAGATTTTTTGCCCAGCCACACCTACAGTACATTCATTTAAGGTGGTGGTTTCCTTTTGTGTAAATTTGACCCTACAGGCTTCAATTCTTTATGAAAGCAGATGAAACTTTCCAAATATGCTATTTTGGTGCTCTTTAACATTCTCCGACCAGTCCCGCATTTTTAGGTGAAAAGATGAGAAATTTTCGATTTTTGGCATAATAGGTAATAGGTAATAGGTAATCGATACATCAGATTGGTTGTTATGGATGGAAAGAGGGTACAAAAACGAACATTTTTGCTTTTACAACCTTTGAGCTATCTCCAGTGGTTAAGTCAGTATAAGCCAAAAACGGTTTTTGGGGTCAAAAAGCGGCTGTTTTCAAAAAAAATAGTTTTTTCAAAATTACTGCTAAATCATACGAACAATTTTCGGTTATTTATACTCAATCAATACGCGGTCAAATTGCCCATTTTATCAGTGCCTATTAACTGGGATTCGTTGCTTTAAGCTAGAGATTTGGCCGAAAAACCATTTTGGCAAAAACTGCGATTATTTTGTTTTAAACAGCGATTTCTCAAAAACTATCCAATGGATTCGCGTGATCTTTGCCAGAATGAAAATTCGCACTATTGCGGAGGGACTTTTTCTGGGTTTGAGTTAAAACGTCTCCAGTTGCGAGAAAACTGAATACAAAGTTGCAAAATTTCGTGTCACCGCACATTTCCCGGATTTTCTGGAGTATTGAGGCTTGTTGAGCCAAATCCAAAAAAATGTCCCTCGGCCCATATGTCCTTCATACGATGGCACAAGAAAAAATTTTGGCCGATTCTACAGTTCTGAGAAATCCATGTTCAAAAATTTTTCGTCTATATTTAGCCTGTCAGATGTCAGCGTGTCAGAACATTTTTGCTAGTTTTGTGCTGATTTTGCTGGTTTTATATGCTGATGTGCATCTGCAGACTCTAAGCTTTAAAACGATGTATAAAGCTCTTTCCAACTCTCAAAATTGCGAAAGTTATAGCGTTTAAAAAAAATCACGACAAAAGCACTGCACAAAAGGACACCACCACCTTAAAATAGGAACTTTTCGCGACATGTCGCCAATTATTCGTCTGGCGACAATTGCGAAAGTTCAGCGGTTATCGTAGAAATTTGGCGATATGTCGCTAAGACTAGACCGCGATTATCGTAGAATATTGGCGATAAGTGATGGAAACACTATACGCGACAATCGCGGATGTTTGACGACTGTCGTGGAAACTAGCGATATTACGTTAGATTTTCACGACAGTCGTCAAACATCCGCGATTGCCGCGAATATTTCACACGACTTATCGCCAATATTCTACGATAACCGCTGAACTTTCGCGATTGCCGCCAGACGAATAATTGGCGACATATCGCGAAAAGGTCCTATTTTAAATGAATGTACTGTATGGGTCCCCCCCCCTAACACACCTTATTATGGTGGTCTGGAAATATGGCTGGGGGGGTTGGGATTTTCAAAAATTTTCCGGCTTCGCCGGAGATTTTTAGTCGATTTTTGCCTATTTAAGCGCTATTTTTGCACTAAAAAAGAACTTTTTTGGCGATTACTATAAAAATAGCGCTATTTTTAGCATGTTTTTAGAAAAATTTTGAAAAATTTTCGCCCCCCCCCCCCCCAGAATGACTCGCCCCCCGAGGGCCCCCCCAAAGAGCCACCCCAAGAAAAATTCCCTAGAATAAGCCCAGCGCACCACAGGCACTAGAGCCAAATTGCATACACCATCGTGAAGTTCGAGACATATCCTCTGTGAAACTGTAATCCGTTTTGGGCTAAGTCTTTCCAGTAGTTCAGGGTGACCCCCCCAAAGTTAACCCTGCCTGACCCCCATGTTGGGACCAGTAGCGGCGCCAGGATTTTTTGAAGGGGGGGCCCGACCCAAAAATCCGGCAACCTTTTTTTGGGAAATCCAACAATTTTGCCAAATTTTACCTTAATTTCCCAAAAAATTCTCAAATTTTAGCAAAAATTTTTCGATTTTTAGCAAAAATTTTTCAATTTTTAACAAAAATTTGCCGATTTTTTAAAAAATTTCTTAAAAACACTCAAATTATGCATATAAACAGCTGAAAAATTTTTCAAGGGGGGGGCCGACAACCCAAAGGGAGGGGCCCAAATCGCAAAGGGGGGGCCCGGGGCCCCCGCCCCCCCCCTGGCGCCGCCACTGGTTGGGACCAAAAATTCCAAAATTTTCAAAGTCCCAAAGAATTTGCTGAGAGGCAGTGGGAGCTACAATAATACACCCTCCAGGGTAGTTTTGGACGCTCTTTAAGATAGGCTATTAAAATCCGATCTAGCTCATATGGGTGACTCACACTGGCGATTGGTTTTTTCCCGCATATCGGATTGGGTTTTTTCCCGCCGCGCTATACTAAATAAGTTAAGTGAATATTTTAATTTGAAAATCCATATGCAAATGTACAAATTCGCCAAGTCTGCAAAATGGCAACAACAAACTATTTTATCCATTATGAAATTTGAACCTAAAATCACTTTTCCATTGTTTTGGATCCACCTTATCCATCCAATTTTATCAAAGCCCCATAGAACCCATAGTTCAGTACTTATTAGACCTTTTGTCGGGCCTTCAGTTTCTATATGCCAGCATAAATAACAAACAATATTAACGGAGTGTCTGTCAGTCAGGAGCATAGTTTCCCTGGAACTTTGGGTCTGGGGGGGGGGGTAAATCTTGGCCGACCTCCGAAATGTGATGGGGGTACCCCCCAACCCCCCCCCCCAGAATTCGGACCTCAGAAATTTCGAAAAATGGCCAAAAAATGCAAAATTTTCTGTAATTTAGCCCTTTTTTCATCAAAATAAGGCTTGTTCTTAACGTTTTAGGCGCTTTTGCACCGTTTTAAAGCGATTTTAGGTCAAAATTTTAGAAAAATTTTTCAAAAAATGACCATTTTTCGACCAAATTTAGCTAACTTTTTGGGTCCAAAAATCGTTGGGGGGGGTTCGGGGGGGGTAGCCAAAAGTTGGGGGAGGGTAAGTCAAAAATCTGGGGGGGGGTAAATTTGGTCAAAAATTTTGGGGGGATACCCCCCAACCCCCCCCCCCAAAGGAAACTATGGTCAGGAGTAACTGTAACAGAGTATCTGTCACAAAAATCACAAAAATTAAAAATTAAGTGTTTGCTGGTACAGAACAGACCCCATAAATTTTGCATTATAAATGAATCGGGTCTTTCCCATTATCCCCCCACATCTCTGAAGGTTAATTTTTAGGGTCACTTCTCGCCCCCATGGGGTTTTTCCCGCATTGGGTTTTTTCCCCATCGGTTTTTTCGAAAATTTCTCACCAACGGTAGAGAGACGTTTTATGGCTCATTTTGAAGCTCTTCGCAAGGCCTCATGGTAGTTATCGTTAGATTTGTCGCTTAATAAAAAAGAAAAGTTACTGCCAAAATTCGAAAATTTGGGTTTTTTCCCGCCGCTCTATATTCAGTTATTCAGTCAGTCAGGAATAACAAACTGTCTGTCATTAAAATAAAAAATTAAAATCAATTAAAATAAAATTGAAAATTAAATAAAAATCAAGTGTTTGCTGGTACAGAACCGACCCCATAAATTTTGCATTATAAATGCTTTCATAAATAGTGTTATGATTTGACTTATTTTGCAAAAAGCCCAACACGCTTGGTCTTTTCGCGAAAAGACCGGGCTGGTAGCAGAAATGAGCATAGTTTAAACTAATTTCTCAGTGTGACCGGGCACTTCGCGAAAAGACCAAAATTGTTGATCTTTTCGCGAAAAGACCGCGACATACGTATATAGATTGTATCATGCTAAATTCGTTCCACCTCAACTGCTACGTACTCCAGTGCAAACTAAAATTAGAATTAACTAATTAAAAATTAAATTAATTTAATGAAAAATTAATTTCATACATTCAGCTGAACGCAAATATGTGAAGGAGGTCCGACATTGTTTGTAGTAACGTATCATCCCTTTCCTCCATATACAACAAACTGATGTTTCCGTACTCTACGAGAAAACAAGGAACTGCTGATATACACACGCAAACACCTGGCTTATTTGGCAAAAATTTCTGGGGGGAAGTCTGGTGGGCGGTCCCCCCCAGGTCTGGGAAAAGTAAGTAAGTATTACTTCCCACCCGCTAGCGGTGAGCTGTCGCTAGGGTGGGGGGACGAAAAAATATTCAAAAATGTTTAAAAATAGCTTTATTTCTGCTGAGTTAAAAATTAACTATTTTTAACCTAAATTTAAGCTTAAAATGCTTAAAAATGCCTAAAAATTCGGCGAAGCCGGAAAAATTTTTCAAAAGTTACCCTCAAAGTTCTATTTTTCAGGTCAGTTTAGAGTTCTGGAGGGAGAAGGACCCAATCCTGGGGGGCGCCCCCACTCCCCCCTGTAGGAAAAGCCAGAACATGTTCATACACGTGTAACATAAACGCAAATGTCATGTGCTTATTTGAACAAAGTTGCCGGAGTTTAAGAGAGGCGCCTATTCTACCCCAGACGCTGGTTTTTATTCTTAGGCGCTGACTGGAGTCCCTATTCTGCATCAAAATGCTGGTTTCAATAATTTTAGGAGCTGACTAACATGACTCCACATACGTACGTAGCTATTGGCATTTTTCGGCTTTAGTCATTTTCCCTATTCTTCTCTAGAAATGACCTTTAGGGCATTTTTGCTTCTAGTTTTCACAAATAGGATATCTGGATACCCAGTATCAGGATACTAGGTGCCCATCACTACTGCTGTATGTGTATTAAATACTATTCTACAATGATTTTTGCTTTAGGCATTTATAGCCGTGCGGACCTGTACCGTTATTTTCTATGTATTTGAAACTTATTGTGAGCTTTTCCTTTGTTAACATCAAATAATGAATCATTCTACTAGCGGCACTTTAGCAGGTGAAACCGTAATTGCCAAGTATAATTATGTCGCACAAGATAGACAGGAGCTCAGCTTAAAAAAGCATGAACGGCTGACACTTCTTGACGACAGCCGTTCTTGGTGGAAGGTATGCAATGAACAGCAACAAACCGGCTATGTGCCGTCGAATTATCTTCGTCGTGAGAAACTTTTCGACACACTGCGTCGAAAAATAACCCCCATTATTTCCGCAAAGCAGCAGAGTTTGCATATGGATCCTTCTTTGTCATCACCTCCTCCAAGACATCCTGCGTCAAAGCTTGACTCAGGACCCAGACCGGCTGACTCTAGACTGCCTTTGCCTCCTTCCTTCCAGGCATCCCCCCAGTCGCCCCCAGAGTTTGGCTCCGGCTCCACTCTAGATCAGTCGATGCACTCTCTCAATGGAAATCAGACTGTACCCTCGTCGTCTACCCTGGCCCTGGTCAAATACGCCTATGAGGCTACAAGAGAAGATGAACTGAGTTTAGTCAAAGGTAGCCAGCTGGTTGTTCTGGAAAAATCGGATGACGGCTGGTGGCGAGGTGAGTTGGACGGTCGCGTAGGGTGGTTTCCGTCAAACTATGTGATCGAACAGACCGCAAGGAATCTGGGATTTTATTCAGGTTCCTCCTCCAATCCGCAGCAAAATATGACAGAGTCTAAATCTGATCTGGCTGCGAATGGCGGCGTTATTGTCGGTTCGCATTCCAGGAACGGTCTTTCTCATCAACAAAATGGAACCGTGAAGAGTTCAAACGGTGGCCGATCTGTGGAAAAGAAGCGGGTTTTGTGTCGCGTTCGAACACTGTATTCGTTTGATGCTCATGAACGCAGTGAGCTGAGCTTTTTGAAGGGTGAGGTTTTAGACATTCTAGACAAGCCGGCACACGATCCAGAATGGTGGGAGGCTCGCAATGGGAGAGGCGACACTGGACTGGTTCCGCGGAATTATGTCCAACTTCTGGATACTCCTGAAACAAGTCACTCTTCAGATCCAGATCCCGCCGATGTTCCCAGTTATTCTGTTGGTGCTGATGGGCTGGACGATGATGATGGGAGCTTTGATGATCCACCAGAACCCTCTGTACCGCCCACTGGAAGTCCTAGTCCTCCCGAGCCGCTGTCAGTTGTCCCCGATCCATCTCCACCTAAGCAGCACTTGCCTGCATATTTCCGTCGTCTAACATCTGGTCCGTTGGCACCGCAGCCATGGTATTTTGGCCGACTGTCTCGTGAAGAAGCTGACGAACTGTTGGACTGTTTCGGTAGAACGGGCGATTTTTTGGTGCGAGATTCGGAGTCGAATCCAGGGGACTTTAGCATTTCTCTGAAGGCGCCACAGCGCAACAAGCATTTTTGGGTTCGGGTGGAAGGTGACGGTTATGGTATTGGCACTCGACATTTTTCAAGTTTTCTAGAACTGATTGAACACTATATGCATTCACCTATCTATACTAACGACCGTGGAGATAAACTATTTTTGAAGAGGGCTCTTCCCAGCTGAAATCTTGCTAACGCTTTAAAACTACTGTTTTACGTTTCTGTTATATTAGAGTATATACTTAT
This sequence comes from Trissonchulus latispiculum, assembly GCA_030248195.1. Taxonomy (NCBI): domain Eukaryota; kingdom Metazoa; phylum Nematoda; class Enoplea; order Enoplida; family Ironidae; genus Trissonchulus; species Trissonchulus latispiculum. Next base: position 9,351 of record JASAND010019747.1, on the reverse strand, counting down.
TGTTATTGTATATGCATGCATGCATTCGCGTATATGTAAGCCAATCCTTGAATTAAGTGCGAATTTACATGACTGTTGTTGTGATTTCTTGGATTGTCCGGGGGTGCCAATATGACGGATTGGGGCCAAGGTGCCGGGTGCGCATATTGCCGTATGGACAATGGACGAAAAGATGTAGCTCAGTCATCGCTATGCAGCCGCTCCCCAACTGTCAGAAATCGGCGAAAACTGTCCTGAAGGGGAATATCAAACTTTTGAAGTAGGAGTGGGACTGCACAGAGGGCGATAGAAAGCTGAAAGATATTATTGTGCAAAGTTTCGTCAAATTTCATCTTTTTTTAAGTCGCCAACCAACAAGGAATTGCCAAAAGGAATCGCTACTTTAAGGGGAGGAGGGTAGCTTTGGTCCGAAATTGATTTTCGCTCATTTTCACAAATAATATGCCCCCGTATTATTTATGTTCTCATAAACAAGACAAGATATTAGAGTCCGAACTCCGAAATCAGATTGTGACAGAGTTGTTCAGGTCTAAAGCTGGAAAACTTGAAAATTTCGGTGATGAGCCATTCAAGGCCAGGTGGAGACCGAACGCGATCGTGAACAGGGTTGACAGATAAACGAAACTAAAGCCTTTACTAAGGTTACTAAGAGAAATTAAGTTTAATCTAAAAATTACTAGTCTCGGTCTCGGCCTCGCCCAAAAGCCGAGACTTGGCCAGTCTCGGTGTAATCTCGATCTCGCCCAACCCTGCTATTCCGGCGTTCACAATTCATGCTTTAGTGATGCTCTGACCTAAGACCTCTGACGAACCCAGTATATATAACTTTAACTTGCACAGGCAGCATTTTAGACCCATAGTTTTATTAGAAAAGTTGTTCCTTGTTTCATTAGCTATTGATTGATACCCAATTTGGCCATTTTTGGAAAATTCAAAAATTGGCATTTTGCATTCATAAAGATCAGAGGTGCCGCGACAGCAGACATTTTTAATGTTGGCATTTTTGCTTTGGCCGTCAATTGTAGCAGACATGAATATAATTATTAGTCTGCCAAGTTTGTTGGTTGATTTTCTACCACATATGCAATGCGTGATAAATTAGCAAAAAAGGTGAAAATTGTGAAAAATGGCAATTTTTAGCAAAATTTGCTATTTTTGTGGCAAGTTAACGTACTATGGTCGGCAGAAACAACTTGCGAATACTTTCATTAGCTGTTTTATGAGTAGAGTGCGCTGTCTATTTGTCATTTCTGTTAATTCTGCCAATCGTTGAGGACAAGTAGAAGAGTATATACTGTAGGTCCAGGTTTTCATGGCCCAGAAACGCCCGATTTTCGAAAATTCTGACAAAAATCCGCCACTCAACAGAATTGCACCAAACTAGATAGCTGACTGGCTTTTTCCTACAGGAGAGGGGTGGGAGGCCCACACAGAAATCGGTGTCCCCTCCCAGACTTAGATCGCCCCCCACGAATCGCCCCCGCCAGGATTAGGGCCTGCCGGCCCCCCAGACTTCAGTATATAGTCAACACAAAAATATGGTTTTGAGGGTAAAATTTGAAAAATTGTTCCTGCTTCGCCGGAATATCAGATATGTTTTAGCATTTTTTGACATTTTAAGCGTAAATTTAAGTTAAAATGCTTATTTTTTAGCTCAGCAGCTAAGAGTAGCTATTTTTAAGCATTTTTTAAAAAAAATTCGCTCCCCCAGAAATCGGTGCCCCCCTCTAGACCTGGGGGGCCGCCCCCAGACGTCCCCCTTCAGAAGTTTTGGCCTAAGAAAAAGCCAGAGCTGCGCTCTACAATATGTCTTTAGCATGTGTAGTGTAAAGCTGTATCTTTCATTCAGCGAAAAAATTTTCTGCCACAAACTTTTAACACATATCGAGGTTAACTTTGAGGGCTCTACCGAATGATAAACGTAATATTATGCAGAACACCCTTGTCTTGTTTCTTGGACCAATGGGGGCTACAGAATATGTAAAAATGAGCGAAATCGGAGATGAAAAATCGGCAAAAGGGGACCCCCCACCCTTAAGTGTTTGTGATGATGAAATATATAAAGTGTTGCCCAAATGTTTCAACTCACACTCATTGATTCCCTAATTCAAGACGAGCTTGTGGTATAAAAGGTTTGCAATGTGGAAGGGCTGGACACTGTAGCTCCGGTATATATGGTCCATACATCGTTTATATACGTATATATATATTAGAGATGCACCGGGGCCGGGGCCGCCACTACCGGGGCCGGGGACGGGGCCTGGAAATTGAGGGTCCAAATCGAAAATTTTCAAAACTTTTCCGGAAAATTTAAATTTTGCAATAATTGTTTTGTATACAAACGTTACTACCGTTGTTTTCATTCAAATCGGCTGGAAAATAAACGATTTGTAGCACTTTTTGACTTTCGAAAAATCAAGATTTTGGTCAAAAAATGTGAAAAATTTATAAAATTCTGCTAATTTTTGGCCCCGGTCGGTACCGGGGCCGGGGCCAGGCCCCGGTGCGTCCCTTATATATACATATATATAGAATTTACTTACGTGTTCGTGTAATAATTTGTTTGTGCATAATGAATGTGTTGTATGGTGCTGGTTGGACTTTGTTTTTCTGGAGTTATTTTACCAAATTTATGTGTATTATATTATTACGGATGTATATATGTCGTAGTACAGTAGATGATTCAGTACAGTCACGGATTGTACTAGTACAGTATGTGATCCTACACTGTACTAGTACAGTGCGTGATCATCCTTACCACAGTGCAAAGTGTAACAAAGACTCAGTGTATTCATGGAACCTTCTTCACTAATGCAACAGCATGTTTGGGGTCTGAATAAGATGTTCAAATAAGCATTTGATTAAATTAAAGTAAATTGGAAATGCCGTAGTTCACCGTAATTTGGGAAACGATTAAGCGTAATAACACTAATTAAATTTACTATAATTAAAAAGAAAGGCAAGTCAAACTAATTAATAAAGGGGTCCATATTTTGGTCAGTTTTTCGACTTTATGAATTAATTTCTGACTTTTACGTATTTTATTTTCCAAATGCTAAACAGTATGTTTTGAATAGTTTTAAAATTAAAGTCGTATCGGTTACGGTTGTCGATTAATTGAACCTCAGAGTCAAGGTCTAACATAGGCAGTAATAAAAGTTGCCATCTTCACGTGCGCCAAAACAATCTCCCGACAAATGTGTCGATATTGACAATTTTAATATAATATTATCGGCAAAAAATAAAACCGCCTTAAACTACTTAAATAATTAGTTTTACTCCACTGACGTTTGCTTTTCTGTTTAATCATAGTTGGGGGGGCTGGAGACCTTCACGGGCAGAAATTTTCTGGCGCGGGCCGGCCCGTAAGCATGTTTGGTCGGCCCGGCTTGTTTCCAAAATTTCCTACCTAGGCCTGACCCAGGCCGCTCCGAGTCAGACCGACCGGCCCGACCAGTAAGTCGAAAACTTTGATTTTAAAACTTTAAACTTTAAGTGACTAAAATATGTACCCCACACTTATTCGCTTCCCAAATTACGATGAACTACGGCATTTCCAAATTACTTGGCAGTGTTCTATGAATGTTTACAGTTTCAACATTTTTTGCAAAACAATAGCATCTCCTAAAAGAAGTATGTGACATTTTCTGTCATATAGGACGAACTGGAGGGAAAACAATCAAATGCTTATTTGAACATCTTATTCAGACCCCAAACATGCTGTTGCATTAGTGAAGAAGGTTCCATGAATACACTGAGTCTTTATTACACTTTGCACTGTGGTAAGGATGATCACGCACTGTACTAGTACAGTGTAGGATCACATACTGTACTAGTACAATCCGTGACTGTACTGAATCATCTACTGTACTACGACATATATACGTGCTTTCCTTATACGTATACTAAACTAAACAAGACTAAAAATGCGATATGGATGACTTTAAGCTCGTAGAGGTATAGGTTTTGAGCGTTTATGTGGGAGAAGCTGGTTGTAAATGACAAGGTTAAAGGTGCTTTGTGTTACGTACGTATATTTGTTTAACATCCAAAAATCTTTATATATATATATGTAATGGGCACTGGATATCCGGATAATATACGATTTGAGAAAAATATCCGGATATCCGTGTACGTTTCAGTCAAAACAATGAAAAATTAGCAAGATTTTGACAAAAATTTTAAAAATTGTAAAACATTTTTCAAAAATTCCTCTGAAAATTTTTTGAAACGAAGGCTGTTGCTTGGTTGCATGATAGACATTCACAGCCTGCCGAAACATTGACAGAAAAATTGAAATTTTAACTGCAAAATCGAAAAATTTTCTTGAAGTTAAGTTTGGATTAGGCGGATATCCGAATATGAAAAAATGTCCGGTGCCCATCACTAACAGGTGCGTAGCCAGGGGGAGGAAATGGGGTGTATTCCCCTCCCCGAAATTGGATTGCCCCCCCAGTATTGTTTCACACCATGCATGTATTGTGTAAAACTGCCATTTTTGTAAAAAGTTTTTCCGCCTTCGGCGGAACATTGGTGTGTCGTACCGCCACAATGCGTGCTTGGCACACCAAGATAGACCCAAAATAAGTACCAAACACCCTTATTGATATGGTTTCACCAGTTTCTGCATCAGTTGCGTGCATGAAACGTGCTGGCCTTAGTTTTTTTTATTTAAAGGACTTCTCTTTAAAAAATTCCACAGAGGTAAAGAAGTAGAAAACGTTTACAGCTTCTGGTGGGCTCAGACCCCTGGCTTTTTCCTACAGGGGGGGGGGGTGGGGGCGGCCCCCCCCAGAAATTCGTTCGTTCCCCCCCCCCCAGACTTGGTCGCCCCCCCAGGATTCGGGCCTCCCCCCCAGAACCCCCACCCTAAAGTGCCCGGAAAAATAGGGTTTTGAGGGCACATTTTGAAAATTTGTTCCGGCTTCGCCGGATTTTTACACATTTTTTAGCTATTTTAAGCTTAAATTTAATTTAAAATAATTTAATTTTTTAGCTCAGTAGTAAAAAATAGCTATTTGTAGGCATTTTTCAAAAATTTTTCTTCCCCCCCACAAATCCGAGCCCCCCCCAGACCTGGAGGGGACCCCCCGAAGACTTCCCCCCCCCCCAGAAATTTGTGCCGAGGAAAAAGCCAGGTGACCTCCCGACAAGTTTTTGCATTCCCCTCCCCGAAATTTTTTCTGGCTACGCTAGTGATCACTTATATATATATATATATATATATATATATATATATATATACGTATATATGCTATTACTGCTTGTAACCAGCCAGTTACGTATAGTGTATATATTTAATACTCTCATGCGTACATACATGTCAGCATTTGTTCTCCATGTGTTAGTGCTTTAAACGTATATATCCGGGGTGTAAACAACTGTGCAATAATATTACGTATTACGTACTTACACGGTCAGTAGCAGGGTGTTTCCCACAAAACTAACATTTTGACCAGAAATTTGACTGGTTTGTGCATTTGCGCGAATAGGGCGGATGACGGAAATTTCCCATTTGGCGACAAAGCTGGTTTCTCTCATTCTTTACTGGCAGATTTGATTGATTAAAATTTACTCAAAGCTATTAGTCCGTCGATTTGAAATTGTCGAATTAGACGAGCTGATTTCACGTGACAGGGACAGTCACGTATTCGCGTCCGATTCTGTCTTTAACCATGACCCCAGATCAATCCAAACTGTCGCAAGCATTGTTCAATTGCAGCTAGCTTAAACTGTGTTTACTGAACTGAACTGAAGACTGACTTAGCCTATGTATTTTCTGATAGCTTGATCGATACGTACAATAGCTGGCTGAGCTTTTACAGATGTATAGATAATAGATGGTATATATTTGTCTTCAAACGGCTTTATTACCCTTCTTAACATTCAAATAAATTTATTTTATTACGGAATAGTTTCATGTATTTTATTCTATATGTCTTCAAAACCTAGTTACGTAAACTAGAGTTAACTAAAGATTTGGTTTGGAATTAGCTCTTGATGCTTACCCATTGCTTTGGTTAGAATTTGCACTAGGCTTTGCCTTCCCTAACTGTATATATATGTTTTTGAAAATACTATCAATCAATATATTTCAGGAGATGGCTTGGGTCTCTTGCGCAATTCCCCCTAGCCCTAACTTTTGATTTTTTGACCAATAACTTTGAAATTTTGTATGGGTGCGTACTAGAGGCTGATGAATTCAAAAATTCAAAAATTTTTAAATTTTTAAAAATTTTATGTTGGTAAGGGGGGCCCAAGGTGAACCGAAAAATTTTTTGAAAAAAATTTCGCTGAAAACGTGCATACAGGGGTTTTCAGGGGCGCTGAGCATGAATCCGAAATCCGTTTTTCGATAAAGCTTTTCCTGAGCTCAGGATAAGCTAACATCTTAAGCTTATAACTTTAGCTTATTTTAAGCTAACGAAAAGCTGAATCGAAAAACGGTTTTCAGATTCGTGCTCAGCACCCCTGAAAACCCCTGTATGCACGCATGTTTTCAGCAAAATTTTTTCAAAAAATTTTTCGGTTCCCCTTGGGTCTCCCCTTACTAAAATAAAATTTAAATTTTTTTAAAATTTTTGAATTTTTGAATTCATCAACCGCTAGTATGCACCCATACAAAATTTCAAAGTTATTGGTTAAAAAAGCAAAAGTTATGGCAGGGGGGGAATTGCGCAAGAGACCCGATTGCTTGACGTTATTTTATCAGTAAACTTTGAAGTTTGTTGTATGGCCATTATAAATGTAAGATGTAATTTTTGTTATGCCGTTTATGGTGGGCCTTTTTATTTTCATATTCTGTGTGTGATGTATACACATTTATGTATTTATTGTTTTAGTCATTTTCTCATATGTATCTTCTGTATATATACGTAATGGTAAGGAGCATTATTTCACTATAATAGTGTAATGTTTCTGTTTTACACAATATACTAGAACGCTAAACTGAAATTTGCTTTAGTTGGGTAGGGCCTAGGTCTATGGTATATATATATATATATACATTCTAAAATGCGTATATGCTTCATTGGTAATTTGATCGGGTGTTTTGTTTACACGTTTTCTTTCAGCTGTATATAGACGCGTATTATATGGGACAACCGCGACCTCTACGATACTGCTAGAGAGTAGAGCATAAACATAAGGGACTGTCCTTATTTCTACTAGATTTGACATTTTCTGAAATTGTTTGCGGATGCTACGATAGTACCTAAGAGTTACACTGTGCTTTGCGCAGATATTTTCATGGTTATATCTAGACTGACATGAGAGAACAAAAGCAGCTTGGCGGTTTCTTTCAACGCTTAATTCAAGTAGCTTGTTTTTACCGATTTGTTCAGTTTTTCAAGTGTCAGCAATAGTGTGCAGCCGATTTTGCACGTCTGTTGCAATGCAGTGCACGGGACTTGCGTGTAGTTTGCAGTTTGCACATTCTAGCGTTTACAAGCTATCTGCCTATGTTAGTACTTAAAATTTGAATGGGTGGCACTCAACAGGACGAATTAGCTAATGATAAGCTGGTACGACTAGTGACAAATAGAAAAGGTATGTGTATATGCTGGCTTTGGCTTCCAGTTTGAAGTGGTTTTAAAAAGGTTTTCTTCTGCAAGAAGGTCTGACAGTCAGGAAAATGTTGGAATTGAGTGCCGTGCCGATACTACATACGTTTGTTTGTATAAGTTTAACTGAGATGCCCTGAATTAGAATTTAAATTTGGATTCAATTATTTAACGCTAAAAATGGAGATTTAACAATTTATTTTGAGGCAGCTTTTCAATTTCAAAAACTAATTTTGAGAATATACACTAAAATTCCACTAAAAACATTCAAATTCCAGGATTCCTGAATTCTAATTCCTGGTGTAGATATACTGTGTAAGGATTTCCATTTATTTCTTAGTTGGTCATTCCATTCCATGACCAGGCATAGTGCCGACGAAATCTAAAAAGTTTAAAACTAAGAAAACTAACATGAAAAATTTCACTACCAAAAATTACTTCACGGATTGGGTTGAGTAAAAAAGTAATGAAAAAGTGAACTCCTCACCCTCCTCACTTAGGGCAGATTGAAATTATGAATGAGTAGGGAATCACTTATGTATGAGTGATTCAGGAGAGAAATCTGGGCAGTCTTGGTTTGGATTTTGCTGAGTATTGTAAGTCTCTTTCCCTGCTGTCACTTGTCATTCGCGATCGCATGAGTACTGTTGTGAAAACCCTGGTATTGTGACAGTTGGACTGAACAATCGCATATTTCTTTAAGTATAGGCGAAGGGACTAATTTGTAGGCTTTACTTATATTTTACAAACGAAGCTAAAAAATTTTATTGAAAAATTTTAACATGACACATGATGCCAACTCTAAAATTTTTAAATCAACTATAAACTTACCGCCAGAAATTCGTCCCTGTCAATATCCAGTCACTCGGCTCTTCCTAACAGAATAAGCTTGCACTATGCTCGAAACATGAAGGCCGAAATCTCGGGGGCGGGTGGTTTCTCAGCGTGTAAACATATATACAACGGCGTTTTTGAAAAAATACTATATATATAACTTGAGCTAGGAATATCGTACAGATATAATTTTATATCATTATATATGTTGCGCAGGACGAGATCTTTTTGACGACATAAAAGTTATGTAGTTAAGTTCAGGCTCAGGGAGGCAAGTTTGTATCTTTTTGATTGTAACAACTTTAGTCACTCTTCCTTCGTCTAACTCCTGTTTCATTTTGCGACTTGGTTTCAACTTACCTAAAATTTGAAGTTGGCATGTTTTAAAATTTTCATAGTATGTCAGCAAAGTTCTGCTGGAATACCCGGGAGCCAGCCCCCGCCCAATGACAAAGAGCAGTCCTTTAGTTTTGTCTATACAACCGTATGTTTAATTCTGGACGCAATGACAGAGTTCTTTCCTCCGAAAAAAATTCTTTCAAAAAGCAGTTTCAAAATTATCGACTTGTGGTGCTGGATTTGATCCGCCACGTAATGAAATGTCTCAGAGCCTGGCTAAGTACAGCTAAAGCCAGGTTCATAACTATTTTCCTTTGTCCGTTTGTCTGTTTGTCCGAATTTCTGTTTCTCCGTTTTGCTGAACTGAACTAGCAGTTCATACAAACGGACAACCGGACAAACGGAAAACTATGAATCAACAACTCAAACGGACAAACGGAAGTAGTATAAAAACCCAGGTTCCAGCGCACTTAGCTAATAGTTCTGGCTTCTACTGGCTTTGCGCTTTTACACACTAGTAGCTATAATGAATTCTATACCCTTAGCCTTAAATTGAAATAGCTTTTTACTGCCTAAGGATTGTAACAACTATGACCTTGAAATTCTAACTAGCCTT
>JASAND010019745.1:0-10276 GCA_030248195.1 Trissonchulus latispiculum | reverse complement strand
TGTACTTCGTTCAGTTACGTATTGCTGGGGTAATTGTTGTTATGTATTTTTTCACTTGTTATGACTAGTCGTAATTTTTGCTTCACTTGTTATGACTAGTCGTAATTTTTGCTATGTCATGATTGGCTTTAAACTATGAACTTAACTGTTAAAACTGTTAAAAGTCGCTTCTAACCTTCTAAATTGAAATTTTTAGCTTTGAAAGTTAGGATATTAATTGCTGGTCCGTCTCTGTCACCTTTCAAAAGCATCTGCCCGTGGTTTCTCTTGGTATTTTCTTAGTGTGGTTGTCTGAGTTTTTTTAGGCGAAAAAAGTGGGCTGGGAGCCCCCCTAGCCCTCCCACTGGTGGGGAAAGATCAAAAGTGGGACGAACCTGAATTGGTCTAAATTCGCCAATGCGGAGTAAAACTAGCTTGTTTTCTACATAACACTGTTATTACTAAAATAAAACGTGGTCAAACATTCTCCAAAGAAGGCGAATTTAGATTATATCAGTTGTTGCTGGAAATTTTTTGACTAAAGAAGACTTAAAAGTTGTCTACATTTGGACGTTTTAAGGTGAGCGGTAGGAGCCCTAAAAAGTGGGGGTAGGGCCGAGTTGAAGGCAGGTTCTCGTGAGGTGTGCGTGTGAGGTGGGAACTGGAGGAAAAGTGAAGGAGCCGACCCCATTGAAGAAGGCCCCTGTCAGATTAGAGTGTTTGATGTTTATGGTACTTTCTATTAGCTAAACATTTTATTGTGGTCTAGCTGTTTACACTCTGGCCTTTGACAGTGCTTCAAGCTTTGCTTCGCCACACTGAAACAAAATCAGTGCGTAGGAGGACTTTTGTGTTTGTGCCATGATAATTTTGCAGCCTAAACGTTTTTCTATACAAGAATTGAAGAAAATAAAATTTCTATGTGTTTAAAACTGGTTAATTAATGCGGCTTAATTTTAATTTAATCTGTTTAATTTTTAAATAAACAGGCCCGTATTTTGTGTGCTTAACTTGTCATGTTAGCGTGTTGTATATAGGGATGTAAAGTTCCATTACCATGTTTAGTTGTAGTTTTTAATAGGTTGTTGCCATTTCCATTTTTTGCTTCAGAAACATTCCCAATTGGTTTTGATTGCTTTATTGAATCGGTTTGCTTTATACAATGTACTTGGATTTTTGGTTGTGTTATTGATCTATTTATTTTTGAGCAGTTTACAGAATCTTTCCCCAGATGCGTTGATTTATGGAAACAATTGTGATTTTAATAACTTATGTATGCAATTTTTGTTGCATCGTGAAAGTTGCCGGATACTGTTTACATGAAACTCCAGCCAGACAAAACGGTTTGTAACGGTTTTATTTTGTTTTTGTTTATTCATTGATTTTTTCTTTTATGGCAAGTGATAGCGGTGTGAGTTATTGGAAGTTTATTTTCTGGTAGAAGTGTTGGCTCTTGTGATTATTCTTTCTGTCTTTCTTCTAACTCATGTGCATATTGTTTTGTGATGTATAATTGTTGGCATCTATGCTGCTATTTTTGTGGTTTTGTCAAGAATACTAGTCCTGGATATCGTTATAGTGAATAAAATGTGTTGGCTTTCTGTTTACCGCCGATTCCACCGATCGGTCGGAAATCTGAGTTAAGGATGTCCACAGACAGATGCATCTATTGACGAAGTTAGCATAGTTATGGTGACTTAGTGAAGGGGAGTAAACGTAGGGAAAAAGCCAATCGATAATTCTACACAATCTCTGGATTCTTCATATGCTCACAAGTCTACATAATATGCTCGTCATCAGTGATCCAGTAGGTACATTATGATTGATATAATTATCAAAAGAAGATATGCACTGGTTGGGCCAGCTCCTACATACGCAGGAACCAGAATCATAAGGGCCTAATTCTACCAATCTTACAATCGTAAACAGATGTTTTCTTTAAAAACTGAAAGTTATGATTTAAAACCTTGCTTTTCTTTCCGTTTTGAACGGTTCTAGACACTAAGCATGATTGCTGAGTTGAGCGGTAAGCAAAACCAGTTTAGCTGAAAGCAGCCCATTTCTTCCCTTCCTACGTGCACAATTGTGCTTCAGTGTTGGACACGGTCGGGGTATCCGTGGTATCCGTCAAACTTTCATGACCGTAATGACCGCAAATTTCTATCAAATCGTTGTAATTTAAGCCGATTTGTAGTTAAAACTTCTTATTTTTTCAACCTTTTCCTTATTTTATCAGCTTCACATTTGTTATTTTGTTATTTTCCGGAATAGATGGCTGCGTCGAGACCTTCAGTTGTCGCCATCGACTTAATGATTTTACGCAAGCAGTTATAGGTAATAGATTTCCCAGTAGGAGTGAGACCACTTTTCTTGGTGTAGTGGAAAGATTATAGTAAAGGTGAACTTAAACTATTAATGGAAAAAGAAAGAAGGAAGTCCACATAACGCCGAATCAAGGCAACCTGACACCAAGGAGGGGTTGCAGCTGCAATGACGGTGAAGTCTCCTTCACGAAGCTGGTCAGTTTTACTAGAGCGGATATGAGCCTTGATAATGGAAGGCAAAAATCCGAGATCCTGTATGAATAGTTGGCGTAACTCACTAGCGCGACACATGCAATGTAATCAAAAGCAAAAATTACCGCATTGCGCAAAAAAGTAGGATCTGAAGAAACAGAGGCACGGTCGAAACCTTGAGTAACATGGTGGGCAGAAAAAATTGAAGCCTTTCGAGCCGGTTGAGCGAACTGCCGTTGAAGACCGTTCACAAGACGATGAGGAGTAGGGTCTTGATTGAGACTGCCACCACAGCCCGTAAACTGATTCACAAAGGTTAAAGCCGCCAGAGCAACGGAAAGGGAAGAAGAACTGAGAGACAATTTACTGCCCAGCAGAATAACCCGACTTGGAGATGCGGGAAGGGAAGAGAAGGAGAGTGCTCATAGGAAGTGGAAAACCAATCACAGAACTTTCCGAAAAACGTTAAGTACGACTTGAGAGAGACTTTACTATATATATTATGCTATACTCATATATATATATATATATATATATATATATATATATATATATATATATATATATATATATATATATATATATATATATATATATATATATATATATATATATATATATATATATATATATATATATATATATATATATATATATATATATCTATTAAGCTGCACCAGCCCCAAACGGTATATATGTATGTATACCGACTACGGTGATGTAACTGTAAAAACATCGTAAGCACCTTAAAAATATGAGAAAAGTTGATTTTGTGGATTGAATTGTAGTCATAAAATTAGCCTGCGAGTTGCGGTCGCGGACGCGGGCGGTCGCGGTCGCAAAAATGTGTCCATATTCAACTCTGGTGCTGCTACTATGCAACACTGGCGCCAAAAATATTCAGCCAACTAGGTCTGCAGGCAGTCGAAGACTGCGAGGGACAGGCGTTGTGACGTCTTAAATATTAGTCTGAAACCTAATTTGCATATTGCATTGCAGCGAAGCAAAAAAATCCCCCAAGTTAACCCTGTGTTGAAGATAGGGTTACTGACGGGAGAATTTACTCAGTAGAACAAAAGATACCAATTCCATTTTCATGGAATAACCGGTCTTGTTTCCAAAAGGTCTGTTCTCTGGAACAAAAAGTCTAGTTTCAGTGACAGCAACAGTAGCCATCCCCTGACGGCTTCTCTCCTCCCATGGTTTGGTACAAGGAAGCTAACACGTAAAGCTTTGCCAACTTCCCACTTTTTAGTCAGTGGTCAATTGTGTGTTTAAATCGGCTAAATATAAGCTGTGTGAGTGATTTATTTTTTATTACTTTTTTTGAATGATTCCATACTTAACCAGAAATCTTACTATCCACGAGATATAAGCTTTTACAGCTCAAGTGTGTGGTTACAAATTAGTGCTCAAAGCATTATCTGAAAATTATGAAATTAAATGCTTTTAACAATAGCTAATGTTGCACATGAACTTTACAGCCAAACGAATCATTAAAGTTCATTTTGGATTTACCGAAACGTAATACTAATAATACTGCTAGCGCAAACCGGATGCGATTTGAGCTATTTTTGGGCCTCTCCGCAGCTGTCGGGCTATATTTGGTGCACTTGGGCCGCTCAGACAACACTCGGGCCGCTCGGGCTGCACTCGGGCCGCTCGGACAGCACTAGGGCCGCTGGGACAGCACTAGGGCCGCTTGGACAGCACTAGGGCCGCTCGGGCCGTGAATCGAGCTTCGGGCTCGGGCCGTGAATCGAGCTTCGGGCTCGGGCCGTGAAGCGGGCCTCGGGCTTCGAGGAGGTTGGTTGGCCCGAGCCCGAGCCCGGCCCGAGAAATTTCTTAACGGCACAACCCTACATGTAGATCAGCAACTTTTACAGATGGTTTATCGGAAAACAGGATGAAGGGGCGAACGCCCACGGGGGGGGGTTGTCGCGGTGCCTGTGGTAGGGAAAATATAAAAAAACGCAATTGCTTCCCTATGTACGTGAACATCAGCGACTTTTACAAAGGTTTGTCGGAAAACAGGATGAACGGGGCCGACCGCCCACCGGGGGCTTAGGGCAAGGGCTTCATTTTATATATACCAAATTTGACCACTTTTGGAGCAATCTTTTTTGGGCCATTTTGGACCGGTCCGGACCCTGGTCAGGACGCCACAGGCCACTGGGACTACTTTGGAGGGGTCCTCCAATGACAAAAAATGTTCGCCTCACCAAGGGCTTTCATTTGATAGCAAACTTGACCACTTTTGGAAAAATCGATTTTTGACCATTTTGGACCAATCCAGACCCTGGTCAGGGCTCCACAGGCCACTGGGTCCGCTTTGGAGGGGTCCTCCAATGACAAAAAATCTTCGCCTCACCAAGGGCTTTCATTTGATACCAAAGCTGGAAATTATTATAAAAACCGATTTTGGACCAGTCTGGACCCTGGTCAGGGCGCCACAGGACGCTGGGTCTACTTTGAAGGGGCCCTCCAATGACAACAAATGTTCGCCTCATGAAGGGCTTTCATTTGATACCAAAGTTTGCCACTTTTGGAAAAATCGATTTTTGGCCAGTTTGGACCGGTCCGGACCCTGGTCAGGGCGCCACAGGCCGCGGGGTCCTCTTTGGAGGGTTCCTCCAATGACAAAAATGTTTGCCTCATCAAGGGCTTTCATTTGATACCAAATTTGACCACTTTTGGAAAAATCGATTTTTGGTCATTTTGGGCCCGGTTCCCAGTCCGGACCAATGGCCAGGGCGACAGTGGGCTCCGGGCGAAACCTACTATAGCCTATGCTATAATCCTCTCGCAGCCCATCCCAAATACCAAATAAGAAAGACCTGCTCACAGTGGATCTTTCTGTATAAGAGGCTAAAGTTGGAGTTGCGACACGGTTGGGCCCAGCACCATCAGGGTGCCCCCAGCCCCATGGATAGGTCCTAGAGCGAAACTAATGGGCCTTTTAGATTCACCATAGGGGTTCCTATTCGAATACAAAAACTCAGCCCAGCAGCTCTCATGTACAGAGCTCCATAGTCCGTAGGCCCAAACGGACCCAACACTAACTTTCGACCCCTGGCCAGGGGGCCACAGAAGCCAGATCGAAAATTCATATACCCTACGGCAATTAGGGCCATGGGGCCATGCTCCTCGCCGAACCTCAGACCCCTTGGCCTAGATCTGCTCAATTGAATCTTGACAAACGAATTGACTATTTTGGAAAAAACTATGTCCGAAAAACGCTCGTTTGCACCAAATAAGATTAAAGTTAAGGTTAACACCGAGTTAACCCTGAGTGCAGCAGGTTACAGAACACCGAGTTAACCTTATGGTTAAGGTTAACCCTAACCCTCTGCACCAACGCTTTTCAGCTCAGGGTTACGAAACCTGAAGGTTAACACCGAGTTAACTTTTAATAGAGGGTTAGCCAATCCGTAGGGAGCCAGAAACAGTTTCCATCCAATCGGGAAGCGATTATAGCCATTCATTTAACTCGGTGTTATCGGCTGGACAATAAGGTTAACAGAATACTTTCTTGTACTGGGCTTGATACAATGAAATACAATGATCTGGAAGGGCACTGTAAAATTAATGCCATGTAAACCTTACCTCAATGTCCTTTCTGAAAGGAACCTTCGTTTCAAGAGTCATCATAGCTGTCGAAGGGGTCAAAGCAATTTTTGAGGAATTGAGAAATTTGTGGAAGCTTTTTCCGAATCGTCCTAATTACTCATTTATTCAATTATCACTCAGTACCTATATTTTACCATAGAATTTAATTCAGCAATAAAAATAACAAATATCCTTAAAAATAGTGGCGCTATAAGGGTTAACCCTACTCCCGCTGAGGGTTAACTTTTTGGTGTTTAACACCGAGTTAACCTTAAGGTTAACACCGAGTTACGTTAACCTAATTTGGTGCAACGGTCTAACTGCGGGTTATCTCTTGTTAACACCGAGTTAACGTAACACCGAGTTAAAAATGGTTGGTGCAAGCCAGTGAAAATCGAAATCCTGCTATGTACACACCTATGGGGAGGTCCTACCTACTCCAGTCCATACTCATTTCCCCAGAAATGGGGAAAAATTCAATCCTTCATATCTCAAAAACGGCTCGGCCGATTTTGCTCAAATTTGCAGAGCAAGGAACCCTTCGTGAAGGTGTTTCTACTGGTACAATATCACGGCTCTAGCTGAACTCCTCCGCCGGCACCAGGGGAAACTATGTTCCAACACTGAACAATACGCCTTTTTCCCTATGCTCTGAAGCGCACTACCTGATAATCGAATTGAAAACCCAAGTAAACAGAATTCCGATGAAGCCGGAAAATTTTTGGAAATTACTACAGTAAAGATTAAATTTTAGCTATATTTCTGTCTATTTTCAGAAAATTTTTGTAAAAAAGGAAATAACAGGAACTTTGCAGAAAAAAGGAAAGTAAGGACGACCTCAAAAAAAAAGAAAAAGAAACCGCGGTAGCCCTGCAACGATATTTGAGTATTTTTTAATCCTGCAACCGTTTGACCACCGAACACCCATTGACCGCATATTAGAAGAATTAGCTAAAGTCCAACATTAACTCTCCATTTAGTGGGGAGTCGGGATCGGCGGCGTAGCCAACAATAAATTTTTGTTGCAACAATTCTTTGATAAAATAATAAGATAACGCACTCTTGACAGAACTGCTCTTTAATGTGCATACAGAATCGTTACAGTTACAGACAAACAATATGAAAAAGTGTTTCAGTAACGTTTCACAAAAAAACAAAGTTTCCATTTCAATGAGAGATCAATCATGGACAGCGGAAATAAGGAAGGAGTATCAGGAATTATCAAATCGACTGATTGTTCTCGACTGTTCCTGCAAATCTTTGCGAACTTTGGTGCGCATATAGAAAATCGGACAATCACGACTAAAACATAAACAGAGACCTTAAAGTGATGATGCGTCAATTTTAACTTACCGATGAAATTTTTTGTTGTTGGGGCTGTATAATTTATACAGCTCCAACAGAAAAGCAGAAATTTAGCTGGAAAGAAAGTAGAAGAAAGCATAAAACCAAAATAAACATTATTACTTTACAATCATTAACCCTGGACTGCACCAAGAAATAGCAACAGAATAGCAGAAGATTAACTACTGACATCCCATTCAAAAATCGGACTTAGCCTTCGGCTATTCTTAAACTTAGGTTGGTGCAGCCCAGGGTAAGACATTTCTAAAGTCGGTAAAAGTCAGACAGAAATTCTGGGGTCGGGTCCAGATTGGTCGCCATGTTTGAGAAAATCAGTCTATTCAAAGTTACTACTGCTACAGGTTCAGGACTATGTTATTATTTATACTCAACAGGTAGGCCGACCGTTTAAGCAGATCCTTAACTACACAGAAGAAAACCCGTGTGGTAAGCTTAATTAAAATCAAACCAAAAGTAAGACGATCGCAGTGTGAACATACCATACAACTAGTTTTCAGAGTTATAGCAAATTATATGGCAACATCATATCAAAATCAAACTTATTGCAAAAAGATGCAAATATTTGGCGATATTTGAAGACTGTTTTAGCTTACACTATTCTGTGAAAATTTCCTCAAATTTCTTTTCAACTAAGCGGCATATCGCCAACATTGCACTTAGACTTTGACAATGATCTATGCTGTAGAAAACGGCTAAAGTTAAGTAACAACTAACCTAGTACACCAAACTTCTTCGTATCGACTACCCTGGCAACGTTGGCACTCAGACCACAACAAGCTAAACTTTCTCTCCAGAGAGTTCAATTGAGTTATCTGAAGTCATAAAAGACAAAACAAGATTGAAATAGATCTGCGGAAATGCAGAAAATTAAATCAGCCCACATAAAATCAGCAGGCTATAATACAGGTCTACGTGTTATCAAGAGTACATAATAACTAATAGTGTGACAAGCGTCACACTCTTAGTTATTACGGCCGGGGACATCATCTGCACGATAACGGCTGACCTCTACACAAATTAGACCCCAGTGACCCCTCCCACAAATGAGTACATTTGTGTACCATCACTCGCTTGTATGTTTATTTGTTGAAGCTCGAAAGATGCTGATAGAACGTTTTTGGCTTCAACACATTAACATACAAGCGAGCGATGGTACCCAAATGTGTACTAGGTACTCTTTGTGGGAGGGGTCACTGGGGGTCTAATTTGTGTAGGGGTAAGCCATTATCGTGCAGATGATGTCCCCGGCCTTAATAAAGAATGTGACGCTTGTCACACTCTTAGTTATTATGTACTCTTGGTGTTATGCATTGGTACGATCCAGAGCTTATACTTTCCGCTATCACAACAAAACTTATGCTATGTATCAGGGTATTTTTCAGGGATTTTTCCGGGAGGGGGACTTCCGGGGGGGGGCCCCGGCCGGGGAGGGGAAGAAATTTTCGGGGGGGGATATTTTTGCAAAAATGAGCCATGGTATTTTTTTGGCGTATTTTTTGCATAGTGAAACACAAAAAGTTCTCAAAATGCCTGGATTTAAGACAAAAATAGCTATTTTTACGAAAAATTTTTGAAAATTTGACCATTTTTTGAAAAAATGTGGACCTCATTAAGGGGGAAGCACAAAATCCCGGGGGGGGATTTCGGGGAGGGGAGGCATTTTCGGGAGGAAGGACAATTTCGCCCCCCCCCCTGTAAAAATACCCTATGTATGCTATCCCCAAAAACTGGGCCTTTTTGTTAAAGAAATTCTCTCGCTCAGCTTGTACAATGAAGCTTGCCTTTGTACCAAACACACTTTGCACGAATTGAGTTTTGTGTTTTCAGACAAAATCTGACAAAAGTTATCGAGCCTTTTACATCCTAAACAATTTCGGGAAGAATCAGCATTTGTTTTGCGGTCTGAACTGGTCGATTTGCTTGAGCGCTTCGAGAAATATATGTTCAAAAATTGTTTTTGTGTTATAGTATATCCACGTCAAACAGTGGAACTGCGACAGCCGTACTCCACTTAGTTTTAATAAACACATTCTAAGCATTTAAATGACAAATTATAATTGAACTCAAATCATTAAGTAAATCACAGACTTTAAACAATTTGCTGCAAATATATAACTAGAGCAACTAGAGACTTAAGGGGGGGGGTCCATTTTTGGGCCATTTTTTCGACTTTCTCGATCTCGCTGATTTTCACATATTTAATTGTCCAAATGGTATATTTTAACGAGTTTTTAAAATTAAAGTCGTAACTCTTACGGTTGTAGAGTAATTTCACCTCAAAGTTGAGATTTCATGTGCTAAACATAGGCAATTTAAAAAGTTATCATTTTTTCGCGTGCGCCAAAAAATCTCCCGACAAACGTTGATGAATCTGGACAAGTTATACATTAAAAGAAAACTGAAATGTTAAGCTGCGGTATCTTGGAATTAGAATTTTCATTTAGGCTTTTAAAGTTTTTTAATTAATTTTTGAAGGATTAAAATTTAACGTGATGTTAAAATCGTGTTAAATTTTAATCCATCAAAAATTAATTAAAAAACTTTGAAGGCCTAAATGAAAATTCTAATTCCAAGATACCGCAGTTTAACATTTCAGCGTTATTTTAATGTATAGTTTGTCCAGATTCATCAACGTTTGTTGGGAGAATTTTTTGGCGCACGCGAAAAAATGACAACTTTTAAAATTTCCTATGTTTAGCACATGAAATCTCAACTTTGAGGTGAAATTACTCGACAACCGTAAGAGTTATGACTTTAATTTTAAAAACTTGTTAAAATATACCATTTGGACAATTAAATGTGTGAAA
>JASAND010019744.1:0-30050 GCA_030248195.1 Trissonchulus latispiculum | reverse complement strand
ATAGACTATATACTATATACGTAGTTTGTAGGTATATATTTTATTTCTGTTTCAGTACTAACTCAGCAGCGTATTCAGGCAGAATCTTCAGGCAGCGGTCAACTTTCCATGCAACCTCGTACGTTTCCTTCTATTTTTGTCATCTTGACTGCATGGGTTTTGTCAGAGATACAGATTTTGTTTTAGATAGGTTAGAATGTACAGGCACTGGCGGATTTTATTAATTCTAAATTAATCGTTGCCTGCCTCTTTGTTTTGGGTTTTTTATATTCGGTTTAAAAGTTGGCCAGATATTTGTGCATCCACACTCTGGCTTTTCCTTATACAAATTTTTCTGGGGGGGGGGGGCAGAGGCTGACTCAGTAAAAATCAAATGTTTAAATTTTATCAGTCTAAACATTTGCATGGGTAGTTAAAATGATGATTAATTCCAGAGAGCCCTGTTGAATTTGTGTGTTGTTTTCGAACATTGGGTTAAAGATATGTATGATGATTTTGAAGCACGTTTTTGAAAATTTCTGATAAACAGAAAAATGTATATATTTAGGGGAAACGTTTTAGGAAATTATATTGGTTAGGATATATGGGGTGCCTCCCCCCCCCACCTCCGATAACCTGGCAGATTTTTGTTGATGTCTCTAGACATTTTCCTGTTGTTTTTGCAGAGCCAGAGCATTGGTGTTCCATCAACTACTATGAACTGGACACGCAGGTGGGGGAGACGTTCAAAGTGCCCTCGGCCCATCCTGTTGTGACAATTGACGGCGGCACTGATCCGGCCAGTCAGAATCGCTTTTGCCTAGGCGCCCTGTCCAATGTGCATCGGACAGATGCCAGTGATAGAGTGAGGTGTGTCCTAAAGAGCAATTAAAACTAAGTATAAGGATTAGGGATTGATTGCCTTTGACTGCGTTCAGTTTTGCGGTTAGGCTTCTGGGCTTATTCTAGGGATTTTTTCTTGGGGGGGGCCCCAAAGGTCCGAGGGGCAAGGAATTTTTGGGGGGGCCAAAATTTTTCGAAAAATATGCTAAAAATAGCGCTGTTTTTCTGGCATATACTATAAAAGTTGATTTTTATAGCAAAAATAAGCAGATTTAGTGTTGAAAGGGGCAAAAACTGAGTAAAAATGTCCGGCGAAGCCGGAAAATTTTTGAAAATTTGGCCTTCTGAGCGATTTTTTCAGGGCAAAATTTGGTACCAAAAGGGGCACCCACTTTTTTTTGGGGGGGGGGCGATTATTGGGGGGGGGGGGGGGAAGGGTGTTTATGGGGGGGCCCCCACCCCTCCCCCCACAAGAATAAGCCCAGGGCTTGCTAGGCTTACTCCTGGAGATAACCCGATAATCCGTCCTTCCACTGGACAAGGAATTTATTCTATTATTCTAGGAATTTTTCTGGGGGGGGAGCCGAAAGTCCGAGGGGCGAGAAATTTTTGGCGAGGGTGAAAATTTTTCTAAAAATATATGTGCTAAAAATAGCTCTATTTTTCTGGCATACACTGTAGAAGTTGGATTTTATCGCAAATATAGTCAGATTTGGTGGTCTAAAAGGCAGTAAATGAGTAAAAAATCTCCGGCGAGGCCGGAAAGCTTTTGAAAATTTGGCCTTCTGAGCGAGTTTTTTTTCCTGGCGGAAGTTGGTACCAAAAGGGACACCCACTTTTTTGTGGGGGTCGGTCGGTCATGGGGGGGCATAAGAATAAGCTTAGGTTATCTTCCCACCCTGGTGGTACCGTACCCATTTACCGACCAGTTGAATAGCTGTGTTTGCCAGAGCCGACAAATCTTTGTGATCTCCGGGGATTGAATCCCCCTCCGTGGGCTCGGAAGTTCAAATTAGCGCCTTAGCCGTGGCCTTCTCGACGGCTATTTTGCGGTTAGGGTGCTGATTGGTTTGGACATCAACTTTGAACCGTTATTACTCATTTATTAGTTTGAGTTGAGAAGCCATCGTTTATATCAATATGTAGCTTATTATCTTCTGTTTTTAATGAATACACTAACACTGGAACAATTTCTACTACAACAACTACAATTTCAATCAATACCTGTTGGGTAATGATCACCCCTCGATTAGTTAGCCTCTGTCAGACCTTCAAGTAGACACCTTTAGTTTAATTTTACGGCTAGCTTAGCTCGAGAAGTATAGGATTATTTGATTTCTGCAAAAATGACAAGTTTTCGACGCCAAAATAAGGTTGGCTATATCTCACGATAAAGAAAAGATAGAAAGTTGCGTCAAAAAGCAAATGTGTAGAGCATAACGTGATCTTTTGGACGAATACAATTAGAACTATGCAGCTGCTAGCCAGTTTTCAGAAATCGTCTAAATCCACCCCGTGCGATAACGCCGACTTTTCGAAGCTGGATTGCGCCGACGGTGCTAGAACGCGAAAAGAAGTAATTTTGGAAAGTTTCATCAAATTTGAACTTGATTGTACCCTAAAAGGAATCACCACCTTAGGTGTTCTTTCCCTAATAGAAATGTGCTAGATTCCTCCTGTACCATAACGTACCTGGGTTTTAATTTCTGCTTTCCATTTTCTTCCACTCCGTCGTTCATTCTGCCAGGAATCTGAATAACCTTTTTTCTCTCTCTTATTTGAGTTTATTTTTTCTTAGAGAAATAATGAAAAAACGCCTGCCTACAGTCACTAAAGGCAAAGCCTTAAGGGGGGTTTACACTATCAAACTTTCTTCTGACTTTGTCAGTGGAAAATTTTCTTCAAACAAAAGTCAGTCGAAATTCTCGCGTGTAAACGACTAACTGACTCAGCCCTGACAATGAAATTTTTGTTGGACGAAAATGGATATTTCATTTGATATCAGACGAAACTGACCAGTCATATTGCTTGATTTTGAAAAGAGCTGGTGTGAAGCAACAGAAGCTGAATTTGATTGGACACTGGCATTGTCAGTCGCAAACTCCTTGCTTGTTTGATGGACAATGTAAACTACAAGTTGGATACAAAATATTTGCTCTGACATTTTGTTCCATCTGACAAAATCAGAAGAAAGTTTGATAGTGTAAACCAGGATTTAGTCCGAAACAGGAGAGAGCCAATGGGGCTCGGTATTTTATTTTTTCTATGATAATGATCTGTCTGTTTCCTTTCTTAGACAGCACATCGGAAGTGGTATACAGCTGGAGTTGGAGGGCGAGGGAGACGTCTGGCTGAGAAATCAGTCGGAATATTCGGTCTTTGTTCAGAGCTACTATCTGGACCGGGAGGCGGGTAAACAGCCTGGTGATGTGGTACATAAGATCTATCCTGTGGCACATATTAAGGTATATACAGCCCCCTACTGTTTTGGTATATCATTAATTTTTGGTATATATACCTATTTTAGGTCTTGTACTTTTGTATACCTATGTTATGTTTTGGCATGTTTGTCGTGTAGAGTTCGTGTGAATTTTGTTGATAGAATGTAGTAATACGTAGTTGTTTCAAATTTTGTATGTTATGAAAAAATAGTACCGAATGTGTGTTTGTGTATACAATTAGGACGTATGCTGTAGCGTTTGTACGCAATGTGTACGTTTTGTTCTCGTTCACATATATAATTATTGTAGACACAGCTTTGTGGGTTTTGCAACGTTTTTTGTTGTTTTGCATTTTGCATGCATGGTTAGCGTTGCCAGGCTATTAGGTAGATGTCTAAAACCTTTTTATCTTGTGGCGTAGAGCACCCCTTTTGGATGAAAAATACAGGACGTATAGGCATAAACTGGAAAAAATATAAAGATTGGGATTGGGTGGGTTATATTTTAGCTTAAAAAAGCACCTGAAATAACCCTAATCTGAACTTTGCCGTCCCCCACTTATAGCGCGAACGAGTATGGTTGCCAGAACAAGTCTCTCATTACACAGATTTTTCATAGAGAAATAATGAAAAACGCCTGCCTGTAGTTACTAAGGCAAAACCTTAGTCCGAAATAGGAGAGAGCAGCTCCAGGAAATTGTTCTCCCTGGTACGAGCTCTCGCCGTGCCCATTGACTCTCTTCTGTTTCGGTCTAAGGTTTTGCCTTAGTGACTGCAGGCAGGCGTTTTTCATCATTTCTCTATGATTAATGCTTGTTTCCTTCGTTGATCTGCCTGCTAGCCTGCGTTTACCTCGTTTTCTTGATGTAATTACACAGATTTTTGATGGAAATGTGGCGACGCCAAACCCTTTCCAACGTGAACCGCCTTTAGTGAGCAAAGGGCACGTTTTGACACACAATAGGCTAAAATTAACCGTAGTAATCTTTTGCCAGGAACATCCCCCCAACAAAATAATTCGGAGGTATTGGCAGTTGTTTTGGCTACCCCCTTGCCTTCCCTCTTACAAGGCAGACAATTAGGCAAAGCATACCACCGGTGAAGCTTAACGGCTATTCTACCGTTAATACAGTCGCTGACATTCTTTAAGAGTTTTGGAAAGTGGGGGGGGGGGGCTCGGGCTTCCGAAAAGTGGGGGTTGTGCGTGCCCAAAGGTATATTATATATACCTAAATTTTTATCGACAACTTTCCATTTTTAGGGTAAAAACGCCAAAAAATCGCTGTTTTAAGCTTAAAATTAACTTATGACTCCATAAATTTGCTAAAAATTCAGAAGAATTTTTGAAAATTTGACCTCAACAACTTAATTTTTCGACACTTTTGGGAGACCCCCAAATAAGTGGGTGGGGGCTTGCAGAAAAGTGGGGGGTCTACCATACCCCCAAACTAAGAAAATGCCAGAATCGTGCACTTGTTGTAAACTGTATATAAATGCGCATGCGTGAGCCTGATTTGCGGTGCTGAAATCCGTTGCACGTAGGGGCCCCTACCGTCCAATGTCCATCAT
Organism: Trissonchulus latispiculum; assembly: GCA_030248195.1. Lineage (NCBI taxonomy): Eukaryota > Metazoa > Nematoda > Enoplea > Enoplida > Ironidae > Trissonchulus > Trissonchulus latispiculum. The sequence goes on along the minus strand of JASAND010019744.1, from coordinate 25,219 downwards.
ATGAAAGTTAGGTTTTTTTAGAATTTTCCCGGGTTCTGTTTGTTTAGACTGATCCACCACCAAGGGTCATAAAAGTAGGCCCTTTGGTTGTTTTGAAGGTGAGTTGTAGCTGCGCTGGCAGCGGAAAAAATTAACACCAAAAAACCCCTCTATTCACCATCTCCCTAAGCTCTAACCATCTTCTATGCTTTCTCTTTATCTGTCTGTCTGTTTTAATATTTCTACTTCGTTGATGATCTTATTTGTAGATAATTTTCATGCACCCCTGCCCCCGAAATGTCAGTGCGTGAGAGGGAAAATTTTTGTATTCTCTTAGGTAGTGATGGGCACCGGATATTTTTTCATATCCGGATATCCGCCTATTTTGCGTTAACGGATATCCGGATATCTGGATATCCGGTTATCCGCCTATTCCAAACATAAGTTGAAGAAACTTTTTCGGTTTTGCGGCTAAACTTTCAATTTTTCTGTCAATTTTTCTGTATGCTGTGAATTTCTATCATGCAATCAATCCACAACCTTGGTTTCAAAAATATTTTCAAAGAAATTTTTGAAAAATATCTTAAAAATTTTGAAATTTTTGTCAAAAATTTGCTAATTTTTCATTTCTTTTTCTGAAATGTACACGGATATCAGGATATCCGGATATTTTTCTCTAATCGGATGATATCCGGATATCCAGTGCCCATCACTAATCTTAGGATATATTATGTCCCCCTTGACGTAATGCTACCGTGATTCACGAATTTCATAGAACGTTTTTAGTTTTTTCCATGCAGAAATAGGCTAAACGCATTAACTTTTGGCTCTTTTTCACCTAAAAAGTGCCTCTCTCGAGCCTTCACCCTAACTCCCTTATAAAGCTCATCAAAGGATACCCTGTAAGTTCATAGTGAATTTACCTTTATCCCCGTCATGGGTTCTCCCAGAAACATTTTTCCAGCAACTGAAACTGAAAGCTAAACGTCCGATGATTAAAGTTGGTATTCCATGTTTTGATTGGCTTTTTATTTTCATAAACAAATTTAGTGTCTGTATGTATTATGTCAATTGATTCACTGGTGGTTTACCTAAGTCAATTATGGTTTTTACTCAAAACCTGGCCTAGAGATTATTTTATCTTGTGTTTCTTTTTTGTATTTTCAGGTTTTTGATCTGAAGAAAACCTATGGTCAGATGTCAGAGCAGGCAATGATGGCTGCTAATGCGGCCTATAACCAGGCCGTAGCGATAGCCGGAGGACCCTCTTTGGGCGTGGCCAGTAAGTGTATCAGGACTTTTTCAATAATTGACCACAAAAACACCTATCTAGCTGTTTGTTTTCTTAAACACAACCTCATACATTATGCTGAGACTGAAAGCCTGTCTTACTTGGGGGGGGGGGGGGGGTTGGGGCCACTTTAAATTAAACTTGGACCCCCACAGCTTTTAGCTGCTTGAAACTTATGGTGCTCTGTTTAAAGCTACACTTTTTCTGCCTTTTTTCTTTTTAATCCTTTTTTGACTATGATTGCAAGATCTGTGACATCATTTGTTCTGTGACCTTTGATCTGTGACACAATTATGTAGGGGCGCGATAGCGCCCCTACATAATATGGGTGTAAAGGCGTCTGCGCGGCCCCCTGGGGACCGTGTTGGCCTGGTGCCAGCTAATTAGAGGTCCGGCGGTGGTAAAAAGGTTACCATCGTAAACAACTCGAGTAGTACTACAAGTACCACCATACTTTTGGTTCGAATTCGAAACTTCGAATTTTTGCACTAGGCGATAGTTACCGTGCGTTTGTTTTTTTTCTCGGTGAATAACGCTTATTGGAAATGCATTTTACGGCTAAGTGTTGGAACGATGTGGGCATTTTGGCACAATACTACTATTATATGTTGGTAGACAGGATCCCCCCATGCTACCTTTTTTTGGTCATTTTGGCACCTGGCCAATTTTGGCTCTGTGCCAAGGTCCCAAAGTCGGACTTTCGCTATTTTTCGCAAATTTTGGTCACACTTTTCTAGAACTGGGTAGAAGCTGGAGAGGTCTAGTATCTTTTGTTGAAAATTACCAGTAGGGGTGCATAAAGTAACGAGGGGGATTTTTTAATTTTGCTCCCTAGCTTTCAGGAGATGGGCCCAAACTTTGCATTTTTTTGGCCTGTTTGGGCTAAAAGTTTCTAAGTCCCACTCTCACTGGAAATAGTCAAAAAGTCGCCAAAAACGGCGTTTTTCGGCCTCGGGGTGGTCCCCATATATAGTAAATCGGGGTCGCTGAAAACGATGAGCATACTGCCGATACCGCCCGAAGTGACCACTGGTCAGCATGGCTCCCGTGGTTCCTCGCCCAGGGTCAAAATTGGGAAAACTCCCTCTAAACAGCGTTTTTCGGCGTTTTGGTCGGGGGCCTATATAGTAAATCGACTACGCTCGTTTCAATGGGCATATCGCCGAAACCGACGGAAGTGACCACTGGTCACTACAGCCTACGGGGCCTATTGACCACTGGTCATACGGCCTAAAACTGCGTTTTTCGGCGTTTTGGTCGCGGGCATATATAGTAAATCGACTACGCTCGTTTCAATGGGCATATCGCCGAAACCGACGGAAGTGACCACTGGTCACTACAGCCTACGGGGCCTATTGACCACTGGTCAAACGGCCTAAAACTGCGTTTTTCGGCGTTTTGGTCGGGGGCATATATAGTAAATCGACTACGCTCGTTTCAATGGGCATATTGCCGCAACCGACGGAAGTGACCACTGGTCACTACGGCCTAGGAGTCCTATTGACCACTGGTCAAACGGCCTAAAACTGCGTTTTCGGCGTTTTCGTCGGGGGCGTATATAGTAAATCGACTACGCTCGTTTCAATGGGCATATCGCCGAAACCGACGGGAGTAACCACTGGTCACTACAGCCTACGGGGCCTATTGACCACTGGTCAAACGGCCTAAAACTGTGTTTTTCGGCGTTTTGGTCGGGGGCATATATAGTAGATCGACTACGCTCGTTTCAATGGGCATATTGCCGAAACCGACGGAAGTGACCACTGTTCACTACGGCCTAGGAGTCCTATTGACCACTGACAAACGTCCTAAAACTGCGTTTTTCGGCGTTTTTATCGGGGGCATATATAGTAAATCGACTACGCTCGTTTCAATGGGCATATGGCCGAAATTGAGGGAAGTGACCTGTGGTCACTACGGTCTATGGGGCCTATTGACCAGTGGTCAAACCGCTTAAAACAGCGTTTTGCTGCGTTTTGGTTGGGGGCATATATAGTAAATCCACTACGCTCGTTTCAATGGGCATATTGCCGAAATCGAGGGAAGTGACCAGTGATCACTACGGTCCATGGGGCCTATTGACCAGTGGTCAAACCCCTAAAAACAGCGTTTTTCGGCGTTTTGTTGGTGGCATATATTCTAAATCGACTACGCTCGTTTAGCATGGCACTGTTCAAGCTCCTTGTATCCATTACCGCATTGCTGGAAAGGGATCCTTTAAAATGACAGAAGGACAAGAAATAAAAATGCTCCTCTGGAGCATGAAAAAGTAATATGGGTGATGGTGAGGTTGCAAAATCAAGAGAGGACTAGTCTTTAAAATGCTTAATATGGGGCTAGGTTAAAAAATAGAAGAGGACTAGGTTGTGAGCGAATTAATATGGGCACAGCTTCGCCGAACAACCCATATTCGCGGGATTTCACGTTTCGTCTTAGCTTAGAGCTATCAATGTCAGTCAATAAAAAATTAAGCAGTTGAATACTCATCGAATATAGCTGTTTGCATGTACTGTTAGACTAGCTGCTAGGAATATACGTATACTATTATCATTTTGTTGTGTTGAACTACCGCAGGCTCTACTACTAGGAGAAGTCTAAGGATATGATGCTAAAGCTATTGGTCCAAGTCAGGAGGAAATAGAAGATCGTGGGAGAGTTCTAAATTATTCTGGAATATAAATTTTCCTTATAAATGGATACGTAAAATGCGCTGGTTAGTATGAAGCACTTATCGAAGAAAACGTTTGTTAAAATAAAAGTTCGAATAAAGCTCGAGCACATACCGTAGCTGTAGGTTATTTATGAACTATAAACCAAATGTATCGTGGATATGCATAATAATTTACATTTACAAACCGCGAATATGGGTTGTTCGGCGAAGCTGTGCCCATATTAATTCGCTCACAACCTAGTCCTCTTCTATTTTTTAACCTAGCCCCATATTAAGCATTTTAAAGACTAGTCCTCTCTTGATTTTGCAACCTCACCATCACCGATATTACTTTTTCATGCTCCAGAGGAGCATTTTTATTTCTTGTCTTAGTTTCGTTTGTTCTTTCATTTTCTGCCCTCCCTCCCCCTTTCCTCAGATTATTTATTTCTTTTGGAGATAACCCCCCGGCGTAATTAGGTTGTGGTTTAAAACCTGCTCTTCTCATATTATTTCTGGGTTTTCTCTAGGTCAAAAAGTTAGGGGGGGGGGACTCTTCCACTTGTGGGGGGGGATAAAATGGGCTAAATATGCCAAAAATTCCGTAAAAAATATTGCGTGTTTCCTAAGTATACTGCAACAACTAATCTCGAAAGTGCTCAAAAATCAAGTTTTAGAGTCAAATTAGGCGATTTTTGACCAAAAAATTCCGGCGACGCCGGAAACATTTTGAAAATTTTGGCCAAAAATCCTTAAATTTTTCTGGGCACCTAATAGTGAGTGGGGGGAAGCCCAAAAAATGATAGGGGGGCGAGTGGGAGGGAGGGGGCCCAAAAAGTGGGGGCCCCCTCACCCCTCCCCTACTAAAGAAAACCCAGTATTTAACGTTTTAAAATCTCTCTATTGTTCTCTGTTCACTTAAAACCTATATTGTCGCCCGCCCATCAGCCGTATTGCTTTCTTCATCGAAGTGTTTGTCTTCTGGTGTTTCAGAATAAAACTTCCTTTTATATTTTTGTTTTTTGTTGTTTTTTGTTGTGTTTTTTATTTTCTTCTCTTCTTTTTTTCGGAATAAAGCTTCCTTTTATATTGTTGTTTTTTGTTGTGTTTTTTATTTTTTTCAGATCCAAAAGCCGTCGGTTTGGGCGTTGACGATCTGCGGCGCCTCTGTCGGGTTCGTGTCAGTTTTGTGAAAGGCTGGGGCCCGGACTACAACCGGCAGAGTATCAAAGAGACCCCCTGCTGGATTGAGGTTCACCTCCATAGGGCCCTACAATTGCTAGATGAAGTTTTGAACAATATGCACCGACTTACCGGATAGACAATGTGAACTGTGGAAACTTAGTGTGCTGTGCTCCTGTGTATATTATGTAGTTATGATATGTCTGCATAACTATTGCCTGTGTAAGAGTTAGTAGTACGTATTTGACTTATTAATGTAAACAAGAATATATATGTATGCAATACGTGTGTCAAGAGTGCATTGTGTATGTATGTATGTGCTCTTGATGTGCGTGGGTATACTTAAATTTGGCGTTAAACTGTGACTAGCTGTGTACAATAATGTGCTTGTTCTGACCTGACTTTCACTGGGTTTATTTTAGGCAAAAATAAGTGGTTAGGGGAAGAGTCTAGTGGGGGGGGGGGGGAAATGGGCCAAAAATGCTGAAAATGCTGTATAAATAGCCTGTTTCCCCATACACTACTATAAGTATGCTTAAAAGTGCTCAAAAATCAAGCTTTTGCACCAAAAAAGGCGATTTTTGATCAAAAGTTTCCGGCGAAGCCGGAAAAATTTTGAAAATTTTGACCAAAAATTCTAAAAATTTGGCAATTTCTGGGCACCTTAGGGTGAGTGGGGAGGAAGCCCAAAAAAGTGGGGGTGAGGCCGAGTGGGGGGGAGGTGCTCACGTGGGGGGGACCCAAAAAGCCGCTGGGGGGCCCCCCCCCCCCCCCCCCCCCCCCAGTAAAATAAACCCAGCTCCTTGAAATTGGAAGGGGGAGGGTAACGATGTTTGGGAATTGCATGAGATGAAACTGGTTTTTCGGATTGGAAGGCACTGGGTGCTGGTTTTGTCCTGTGGAGGGTTGGGCGTGACCAAAATTTCACCGAAACTGGCAAAGTCTCGGCTTTTGGACGAGACAGAGACTAGCAATTTTAGGCTTAAACTTAGTTTCGTTCAGTTTTTCATGTTTAAGCTGAGTACTATGGACTTTTACACATACGTATACATACATGATAAGCATACGGTTTTCGCTTCTCGTTAGTTAGTTTTCATCACGCTGATTTGCAATTTTGGCTGACATTTGATGTTTTCAAAAAATTCCGAGACTTTTTTATGAACGAGACCGAGACCGAGACTCCCATCCCTGGTTCTAATTAAAGAAATGAAAGTTGTACACCACCAGGCACCCGAAAAATTCGGGCTCCTGGCGGGGTTCAAACCCGCGTATTCTGCTTAACGCGCAGACGCTCTAACCAACTGAGCCACAGGTGCTTCAGTAGAAAGAGCGGAAGACCGAATACGAACCCAATGTGTACAACTTTTCAACGCACAAGTGCATTGCACACTGCAAGTGGAGCGAGATAACTCTGAAGTCTCACACTGCACTCTAAGTCTGGCTTTCTAAACTTGACAACATGGTTTAGTTTATTGACAAGGGCTGTAGTTGTTGTGGCTGTACAGTTCGATGTGTCCGCTAGTTGGACTACTTTCACTCAGACTTGGATGACATAAATAAAGTTTGACATTTTTAGTGCAAAATGATGGCTTTTAACTGGCCTGTTACTAAGCTTTATGCCATATATAATATCCTTTTCTTGTTTGTTTAAATTGGCTTTGGTGATGTTTTTCGAACCCATTAGCTCTTTAAAATCTATATGCCTGCCTAGATACATACGTACGTATGTGCAGTATTTGCTGATTGCTAATTGTTTATTGTTAATTACAAGTTTAGAACTGCATATACATAGTGTTGTTGTTTTTTTGATACGGCCCACACCAGTTGGATCTAATCCGATTAGGAGTAGTGTCAGCCTTAACAATTTGTAAATTGTAATTGTCTTTGCACTTACCCGAGGCGTTTAACAAGGCTGGAGATTTGTCCATCACCGTCTGTGTCATGAACTCACCTCGGCAGCTCCACCCAAATGCGGCCGCCCCTTAAATCTCGGACAACTGTAGACAAGGTAGGGATAGCAGCTATATTTGGTGCCGGCTGGCACTAGAATAGAATGATTTAAAATCAAAGGCATCTGGTCCCCCTAGATCAACCATTGCAGATAGAAGTTTGGAGTATTGGGTTTTGAGTTGCGAAAGCGGAGTGCATCTGCATTTCTCCGCAATCAACTCATCATGCCCTCACGTGCGTTATTATGTAGGTATATTAAATGATGTTTCAGTTGATTGGGACATAGGAACAGACACAGGCAGACCTTTTCCACTCGCATAATAGCGTGTTATATGCAATGCATAGGTATGTGCCTGAAGTTATTATGTGACATCGTACTTAAAATTGGACTATGTGTAATAGTAATACTTGCGAGCTTCATGACGCAAGCATAGCGGGCGAATTCGTTTGATTCACGGTTTGGTTCAAATAAGTTTTTGCGAGCAGTTTGAACGGGGGGGGGGGGGGGTGGTGGTGGAGTGTTTGAGTACCAAGTATTAGTGCTGTGTCCTTGCTGTTAAGCACCGATTTCACGCAGGGAAATAGTAACTGGGCTATGTAGTTAGTTGGGGATATACCGAAGTAGGATAAGAATTGTAAAAATTCTTTGCTTATGTTGTTTGTTATGTACGGTTCTTAAACTTTCGAGTACGTTTACTTTTTGCATTTTGTACATATACCGTGGTATGTGGTTTAGTATAGTATAGTATTTTTATGCGTTTATGTTCTGTATTCCTTTGTTTTCCTTCTGCGGGAGGAAAGGGGGGGGTAAGGGATCTCATTAAGCGATTAATTTTGTTTCTCTCTAATTTCTATTCTATGCTCTCTTCTCTTTGTCGGTTCTCAATATAACTTCTTATCTGGCTTGTGCTGTCTGCTGTCGTGTTGATTTGATGTGAATTTGATCAGCCAATACTTTACCTAGCTAGCCTACTTTAATGCATGAAAGCTTTCCGTTTTGAATTTGAAGTGAGACTGTTTTATTCAGTGTTATTCCGATGTGTCTTGTCAGTGTAACCTGAATTTGAATTTGAATGCGTTATCTTGAAGTGCACAATTGCTTGTTTTTCTTTTACAGGGTCGCGTACTCTGTGGGGGCTTGGTACGTTTAACCGACTCGACTGCGCCGGACTTTTATAGTAAAAATTTTAATTTTTCGTAAAAATCGGTGGTCATATTTTTGAGTTTTTCTAAAAACAAAAAATTTTGCTGCTAGTTTTGGGAAATTTTGCAAATTTTAATAAAATTAGCGCTAGAGTTTTCCGAAAACCTTCGTAAATTTGTTTTTGAGCAGCAAACCGTCTCGAAAATTTCGGTTCAGTTCAAGGGTCAAACAGCCTCAAAATTTTCTTGGGGCCAGTCCGTTCCCTTCCCCCAAAATTCGGCCCTGTGTTATATAATGTTTAACATCAAGGCTCCCCGCAGTGTATACGTTTATGGATGGTGACGGGTATAGTATACGTAGTTTCGTGGTTGTAGTTTTTGTTTTTTCAGAAACTATTTACTTTACAGTTTGTACTTTGTACGAATGTGCCATACCATACTGCTAAGTTTTTGTTATGCAATGTTCGCTTCTGTAAATTTTATGCTAATATTTGACGTATGTACACAGTACATCTTGGGGTACTGCGAATATTTTTTTTTGTGTGGGAAGGGGGTAGTTCTCGCTTATTGAGACACTTAACAAGCCTTCATTAGTTTTAGCAAGAGTACATAATATAAGAGTGTGCCACTAGGCAGACTCTCTGTTATCAGAGCAAAAACTATGCTCTGCTTGCTAACGGCCCACCCCCCCCCCCGCTTAGACCCTTCACTTCAAAGAATTTTGTGCGCTATGTTTGTGTTCTAAAGCTCGAAGCAGGCACAAAATTCGCGCACGCACTGCTTGTGTTTTTGAGCTTAAGCACATAAACATAGCGCGAGTGAGCGTACCCCCGTTTCGACTAGGTACTGATTGGCGGGGGGGGGTCACTAGGGTTTGATTTGCGGGGGGGGTGGGCCGTTAGCGAGCAGAGCATAGTTTTTGCTCTGATAACATAGAGTGTGCCTAGTGGCACACTCTTATATTATGTACTCTTGGTTTTAGTGATTTAATTAATTAGTATATTTAATTAGCTCATTTAGATGATTTAGATGTAGTAGATTTCTGAATTTAGAAAATGAAAATTAAAAAATTAATATTTTCTGAACATTTTAACCTTCAGGTTCATTTTTGCGATTTATCTAACCAACTTAGTGCTGTAGTAAATGCATTAACACTACATCTGCAGTCTTGTTGTGCGTGTCAAGAAAGCCTTTTTGACCCCGTTCTTGTCTGTGCTTTGAGCTTTGTGTTATGGTGTTTCATTACTACTGTAGTAATCTAATCTGTTTATGCCAGTTAGTAGCAATATGTGCTATATTATGAGTACTTTGTCTGGACCTTTTGTCTCTCAAATACCGTATTTTTCTTTGTTTGAGGTTGGGAGAGTGGGATATCCTGTCGTGCTCTATCTAAAACTACAATTATAATTAATTTTATAAGATAACAAGATTTAACAAGATAAAAGCTAAATCTATGTTTGGTAGAAGAAGCCGATTTTTGTTTCAATATTTTTGATTTTTCTGTCTTCATGTTAAACAGAATTGGTTTTTTATGTGTATGATGAAACAATTCCTTCTGTACAAATGTTGACATTTAGTTTCTGTGCTTAATAAACATAAACGACTCAGGTGTTAGATAGGGGGATTTAGTTTAGGAGACTATAGCATGGTAAAGTTAGTGTTTTGTTAAGTTTTAGATAGAATCTTGCAATTGTTGTTCCAATAAAACAATTAACTGGTCTAAATCATCACCCGGGCAGGGCTTTCAGCCATAACATTGGCGAAACCAACAAACAATTTTTTTGGGACTGGCCCAAATCAGGTTGGCCCTGCCTGGTCCCGAAACCGCGCTAAACGGCCCGGGAACAACCCTAATTTCAGCGACTAAGTTGCTATATCGATGGTAAGGCTAAAGACTTGTTTATTTAAAAATGTAACACATTGGTCTTAAGTGATATGAAACTTACTGTGCAATTGGTATTTGTGGGCCAATTGCACTAGACCTAACGTCTGAGCTTTTAATCTGCAACGGATACTTGATCTGAGCTCAGCGCAGACAAAATCCGGTCAAACGTCCCGGAATTTGCTCTTAACCGCTCTCCCACTATGATAATAACTGAAGAAACTAATTTTGGAAGAAAACAAACGGAAATAAGATTTAGGCCGCCGACTGAAACAGAAATTAATTTGGGTAAGAAATGGCGGCATAAGAAATTTTGAGAATATGTTACAAAAGGTTCACAGATAGCTCAAAGGTTGTAAGACCAAAAATGTTCATTTTCGAGTCCTCTTTCCAGCCATACCAACCAATCCCGTGTCTTGTCTACCTACTGAGAGCTTAAGGCCAAAAACCAAAACTTTCTTATCTTTTGGCCTAAGAATACGGGACTGGTCCTAAAATGTTAAAGAGCACGGAAATAGGTTATTTCGTAAGTTTTAGCCCTTTGCGTAAAGGATTAAAGCCGTAGGAGTAAAAAATACCCGAAAGGAAACCAGCTCGGCAGAATCAGTTCAGCTTACTTTATAGTAATAATTTTATTCGTCTTCGCAGTAATCATTGACACGAATTTTGTGTTTGAGATTAATTTCTCGCATTTTCGCGTTTCATTCATGCTTTTAGAAATACGGACTTTTCATTTCTTTCCTATCTGAGAGCTCGCCTATCCCTGCCGAATCCCTTTCTGCAGCCTTTTTGGTTTTTTATTCTAAGCTGTCGAGCAAGCTGTGCTAGTCTTCAGCCATCCTAGTTGTGCTTGACATGCGGGGGTCAGCAGAGGTTGGCCAAACAACCATTGTTGACCTGGGTCCAACTGAAATAACCGTACGTCTGACTGGCTTGGGAGTCATGTTTCTGTCCTTGACCTTCGCTTCTCCGCCTCTTGTCCGTATTTTTACACGGTCTGCGGAGAGCAGCAACATAATGGCCACATTGTGTGCCGCTGTTGCTAGGCCCTTCTCAAAAAAAATAATTTGGGTAAATGCAGGACTAAAGCCCACCCGTAAAACTAGTTCCGTTTGTTCCATCAAAACTTGATGTCGGTTTTGAACGAGGATTCTTTCACAATTTCGTTACAGAGGTAGTTAATTGGCCATCATATTTTTACCATTCTGAAGGCTGGAAACCGGAAGTTTTCAGTCAATGGAACCTAAAACTGTTGTTTGCGTTGACGACTGAAGCTTAAACTGAATACCGATACTGATACTATGTTGATCGACGACAAAAACTGAAAATCCGCTTCTGAAATAACACTAGCGCCCACTCAATGCCTTAAAGCTGAAACATTTTCTGAAAGTTATTTGCTCAAAAGCGCATATATACGTATCATCATCCTACTTGTCGAAAACGGTCTACTTCTAAACTATATTCAAAAGTTTTTATTTTCATTGTACCAGGAATTAATCGGTACAAATTCTGTCTGGAATTATCTGAATCTGCAGCAAACCTTTAAAACTGTAGAAACTAATGTCAAGATGAATACTAAATATTGTGGCTTTTTGAGTTCTAAATTATTTCAGTGAAAGTTTACACAAAAATCGAGACAGCGCCCACAAGCTCGACGAAATCGATGATTATCTGTAGCAAGGTTAAATCATCTGAACATTTAAAGGCTCTAAAGTTTATATACATGCTATACATTTTAGTTCCACACAACCCTGGGTAATTGGTTAAAGCATAAAATGACTAATGCTTTTACTTTGGGTTCGCAAAGATTGAAACATTACGAAAAAAATCAAAGGAACAAAGAATGGTTTCTAAAACATCAACGGTTCTTGATTTGAGGAGCAAATTTTGTTTTGACAAAAATGACAGGACGTTATTTTGGAATTGGGGCAAATTTGTTAAAATTCTAAAATGACCAAAAAGTTCCAGTTTGGCCAAAAAGTCCGAAACCGAAACCTGAACCTGAAAATAACATCTCGTAACTATATATGGGCAAATCGTTTAAAATTCTAAAACAAGCAGAAAGTTCTGGTTCGGCCAAAAAATGCGGAACCGGAACCAGCAAGTGACAACACGTAATTTTGTTAAAATTTGTGTGTTTTGCAAATTTGTTAAAATTCTAAAACGTGCAAAAAATTCCGATTCAGGCCAAAAAAGGCCGGAACCGGAACCGGTGCCAAAACTCCGGTCGACCCCTAGTTTGTGACGAATACTGTTTTTCTTAAACTCCAGTAATTTGTTGTAGTCACATCGATAGTTGTCATCAGATGGTGTCAAAGATTTTTCCAAAGTCTTGACACAAAATTAAATGTCCATAACATAAATACAGATAAATTTTTTTTTATATCAGAAATTTTTTATATATTTTAAAAACATAAATAATAAATATTTTAATAAAAATTATTGATGAAGCTCAGACAGAGATATGTTTTGATTGGTTATGTAAACCATTTAGTTCCCAGAGCAAAACCTGCTGACTCCTGTCTGTTCACGAAGGAAAACTGCTTTCAATCTTAGCTAACCGCAACACTGCAGAAAATAAATCGGATTAAGATGCTGTAGTATTAATCTTCGCTTTAGCTGCTGTTTCTGTTTCGAATATTTTATACGATTAATTAATGAATTTTATACGGATTGAAAGTAGAACGCTCTACCGCTTGCGCCACTTCCCCGTACGTTGAGAGTAGGTTATTACGCTGCTTTCAACCTTCCTAAAGTCTGACCAAAAAATGTAGAAAGCGAAATTGTTTGCTTTATATCTCGTAAACGCTTCAAGATAACTGCCATAAATTATATATTTTCTGAACCGGAATGATGAGATCTTTCTTTTCGTGAAAAAAGTTTTTTGAAATTTCCCGTGCGATTTCAAAGGGTGCCGCTTTTATATGTCTAGAAGGATTGGTAAATGCTACAACCACGATTTTTTCAGGAAAATATTCCCCTTGTCCGAATGTCCTACACACCAAATTTCAGCTTTTTTGTTTGAAAATTGCGTGGGTGATTTCATTTTTTTGATTTTCATAATACTTTGATCTTTTCTGCTTATTCGACTTTGAATGGTTTTTACTCGCAACTCTCTCAAAGAATAAATTTTTGATTGATTTTCAGGGACCGCCTGGGTGTCCGCTTCATCTGATATACGTGGTATTTCAAAATTTGAAAGTCGATTTTTTTCGAAAAATACCACTTTTTGACCCAAAATTTCACGAATCCACCAAAAGTGAGTAAAATAACATAATCATAAAGTTCATTATGAATCCAACGATACAAAAGTTTTCGTGGCTACGTCTTATATTGCGCCAGTAATGAATTTTTAAACATTTCCCTTATTTCAAGCTGGTTTTGCTAGTTTACGCTGGTTCAGGTAAATCTAGGCGGCAACATCAAAGGAAGCCAAAAACCAGCTTGAAATAAGGGAAATGTTTAAAAATTCATTGCTGGCGCAATATAAGTCGTAGCCACGAAAACTTTATATCGTTGGATTCAGCTCATAATGAACTTTATGATTATGTTATTTTTATTCACTTTTGGTGGATTCGCTTTGCTGAAATTTTGGGTCAAAAAGTGGTATTTTTCGAAAAAATCGACTTTCAAATTTTGAAATACCACGTATATCAGATGAAAGCGGACACCCAGGCGGTCCTGAAAATCCAATCAAAAAATGTTTTTCGTTGAGCGAGTGGCGAGTAACAACCAGTCAAAGTCGAAAAAGCGGCAAAGATCAAAGGATTTTGAAAATCTAAAAAATGGAATAAATCACGCAATTTTCAACCAAAAAAGCTGAAATTTGGTGTGTAGGACATTCGGACAAGGGGAATATTTTCCTGAAAAAATCGTGGTTGTAGCATTTACCAATCCTTCTGGACATATAAAAGCGGCACCCTTTGAAATCGCACGGGAAATTTCAAAAAACTTTTTTCACGAAAAGAAAGATCTCATCATTCCGGTTCAGAAAATATATAATTTATGGCAGTTATCTTGAAGCGTTTACGAGATATAAAGCAAACAATTTCGCTTTCTACATTTTTTGGTCAGACTTTAGTTTGCTGTTGATGATGACACTTCAGCATTCAAAATCTGTTTAGTAGTTAGTATCACAAGACAATAAAACAAGCTCTATTCCTGTTTAATTTCGCTTATATCAATAACTCATAACCGGTCCCAGTTCGTTGTCAATTATAAATCGTATAATAATATTCCTAGATTAGATAAAGTATGACATATATATCTAGTCCAATCTAGTCTAGCCTAGTCCCGGGGCAAGAGATTTTGCAATGTATCCCATCCAGTTTAATGGATAGGTACCATCCGGTTTGCGAAGTCTCGGATCGCAAGGACTTTCCTTCAGAGACTCCATGCCGTTGCCGTCAATACAGTCACGGGTCACGCCGTCCTCGAACACCTCTGAGTGTCTGGAGATTGTAAAAAATAAACAAAAATGGTTAAACCTGAACACACTCTAGGTAAAACTTAAGAGACCTTTGTGTACCATCCTTATTTTGGTTTGGTTGCACATGATTCAGTTGCTGTATGTGGTGACCGGCTACGATAAGGATAACCCAGTACCCATTAAACATCTTTTGGAATTAACTTCGAAAAGTATTTATTTAAAAAATTCTACTATCAAATTACGTGGCTGTTTAAATATTATTTAAATTAAACTAAATTATTTAAATTGTACATAATTCGTTAGATTAATGTGATTTTAATTCTAGATGCTTTTAATACTTTAATGCTGATCAGTTCTAATCTAATCCTAGGGCCAAAGAAAAGCAGTATAGTTTCTTGGTATTTGACTTTAAGCTAGTCTCGGTGTTGTAACAATCTGGTACTCTTACGTTTTTTCCAACCAGCTTTGCATTTTTTGTTTCACTATAGGATGAGAGCCAATGTAGCCATTGTTCCTGTCTGTCGTTGTTGTACAACACTGCCACTTTCCACCATTCTTCAGATAATTAGCACATTCAAGATTTGACATTCTACACATCAGACCCCTTTTGTCTCTGATTTGCTCTCCACTGTCTTCGTTGCAGCTGACCTGAAAAACAGAAAGAAGTTATTACGAAACTTGCCTAAAGGGCCGTTGATTTTCTAAAAAAATGCCATTTTAAACTTGCCTGAACTTATGAACATGAACCATCAAACAACGCCTTGCAACTCAGGTTCATCTGCAGGATAGCATAAAACCTCCGCAAGTGAGCTAAAGTCTGCTCCGTGATAACCTATTCAGAAGAGAAAAGTATTAAGTATGTTTTCTCTCAGTCTCAGGGGGTTTCGTTGGTATAGTTTCAACTAGTGCTGGGACCGGTTCCAAAAGAACCGGTAGAACCGGAACCGGAACCGGAACCGGAACCGGTAGGATTTTTAGAAACGGAACCGGAACCGGAACCGGAACCGGTGGCTTTTGGAACCGGCCGGTTCTAGTGTTAATTTTGGCTGTTTGAAACTTCAATCAAGGTTTATTTTGTAAAATTTTAAAATTTTCTTATGAATTTGAATTTAGCATTTGGAATTTAACTTTATTTTGGTACTTTTATTTAGATATGAAATTTTGTTTTTGGATTGTTGTGTAAATGGCTGAAGATTTGATATCAATTTTACGATGTCTTTAATAATAGTTTTCAGTCAGTGTTTTAAGTTTTCTGAAAAGGTTATAGAAAAGAAAAACTAAGGAGTATTCAGTGTTAACTCTTCTTTAAGGATGACAAAGGTAAGCATTAAGCATTTGATCCTTTACGGCAACTCTTCCAGCTTTAGCTGTTGCCTCTGCAATTTTTGTGTGCAAACTTCAACTGAAGCAAACCAGTATACTGAAGGCGCAACTTCAGATTAAGGGTTAAGCTGAGCAACAGTACCCCTGACGTAACGTTCTTATTTCATTAATAGCAATTGGCTAGCGCTACCGAAAAAGAATGCCTTTGATGGTCTATTAAAAATTTTCATATTTCATAGTCATATTTTAGTACTTTTTGCTTAGGTTTAGGATTTGATAGGGAATAGCGCTCGCTCTTTTGTTACAAATTTGTTTATTTCAGCTACAAAAATTAAAACAAATTCTATGTAAAATAAAAACTTAGCAACTTGATGTTATTCATTGTAACATACAATTTTTCGTTTTAAAGGTATGAAGTTAGTTGTACCGTACCTGAGTGCTGCATAAAGTGCTCGAAAAGTATAAGGATTTCAAAAAATCTGGTTTTCGGGCCCGGCACTCGAGGAAAAAACCAAAAATGGTGGTGGCAGCGAAAGGGTTAATTCTCGTTCAACGATTTTCCCCAATGTTTTCTGCTATAGTTTTCGATCTCAAAAAATCTTCGACCCCGAGATGAGATTAGCTGCTTTTTCAGTGATTAAGCTTTGGAATGTTGTAACTGTAGCTGTTGAATCGATAAGCAAATTTTATTGGACTGCTTGAAATTGGTCGAGGAAAGTTCTGTGCGACGTTCTCTTTCTGAAGGGCAGTAGCTAAATGTTTATCTAGATTGAGAATACTTAGTATTTTGGTAAGCTCTGGTAGCTAAAATTTCCCCAACATATTGGTAAAAATGAAACAGACCATATCTTTTTCACAGTAAATATTTGTATATAAATAGTAAAAAGTAAGCAAAAACAGTTTAAAAACACGTTCATAGCTGCATGCAGTTAAATATATTAAGTTTTTATAGCAATTGTCAAAAAATAAAAAAATCGTGTGATTTTAGCTTCTTCATCAAAAATACCAATTGGAACCGGAACCGGAACCGGAACCGGAACCGGAACCGGTAGTCAAGAACCGGAACCGGAACCGGTTTCAAAAATCGGAACCGGTCCCAGCACTAGTTTCAACACTTCTCAATGTGTAGTGCACAGGAGTGGATATGATGTTTAGTTTAAATAGTAAATTTTACAAAATATTACCACAACTGCAGCAACCAGTAAAGCGATAATAGTCGTATAAATTCGAGCCATCATTAACCTGTGATGCGAAGTGGAATTTTCGGCAAATTTAAATCTTTCTTAGGTGCAGTATGTTTACACATCTGTGTAAACCAATACAAGGGAAGATTTTAGATTAACAATGTAAGCATCTTAAGCATCGTTTGCTCAGCATGATCTTGCACTAAAAAGATCGAATCCTGCTGAATTTGATGTGCCTTGAATTGGCAGCTTTGCAAGTTCTGTCAACAACACAACCTCTGAATTTGCCATGACTGAACTTGCCAGTTACAACTGTTATTATATATGAAAAAGAAAAAGCCCACGCATCTACATATCTTCAGAATATCCATAAGCACGGGTGTGTATGCCATCTTCTAGTATAAATCGTTTGTCATCAATGAGGATAATTCAAACTTGTTTTGTTCTACTGATAATATTACATGCAAAGAGCTTCTAATAAAGTTCATTTTATGTCGTGAAATACTTCCCTCTCTTAAAGTTTTCAAATAATCAAAACGCAGTTGTTTCTGAACAGTATTCTTTGAAATGCCTTTTGGCTGTATCTTTTCCGTGTTGTTGTCTAGAAGTATGGAATACATCTTAGATCTTAAACCAACAAATTCTAAGATTGGTAAGCCTGCAGTTTCACCCTTCATCACACCCATCTTCTTCTTATTTACGGTGGAATGAAGGAAATGGTGTTCATCGTAATCACTAGTATCGTAAAAGTCCTGGTTCACCAGCATATCCTTGTAAATATCATCTGTATAAACTAGGTACATCAGACTGTCGGTATCTGTCAACAGCAACTGCTGATTATTTCCATATGACTTAACCATAAAGTTGTAATGGAAATTGTACATTGAGTGTTTGGATAGATCAAGCACAGTGAACCCAACATAAATCGGCTTATTCAGGAAAACTTCTTCTCTCTTCATTTTCACAGCAATCAGATCTTTGTTAAATACAACACTGCAATCATAATAGGGACTAGCAATCAATTTTCTGTACCGAGAGTGTTTGGTCACCAACTTAACATCAACATAATTACTCACTGATTCCATTGATTTACCTAAAATATTGCACATTTGTACTAAAAGTTTTGTAACAACCATGGACATAGCTAAGGCATCTAATCATCTATCATCTAATTTATATATGCGGTGCAAAAAGTAAATTCTTACCAAATACGGCATTATTAAGCAGCGTATAGAGATCCTTTTCGAAGTAATTCGTTGCGGCCTTTCTCATCTTCATCCAAGGTTCTTGACTAAATTTCAGGCATCGATGGATCTTTGAAACTTTACATAATTTACATAAACATAACATTTACATAGTCAAACCAGGAGCAGACGAATCAAAGCCTGGAATGTCCAGGATTACTTTCATCAATCGTTCTTTGATCTCACAAAATTCTCCCATCAGAAGATCACACAGCTCGTTCTTCGTAGTTCCCTGTTGATTCATGATCTCAGCATTTCCAACCGAAAAAACATTTGATGATACACCATCATCATAATCCACGAATTCCACCCCAACAATAGCATTTCCTGGTGGCAGTAGCAGTTGAAGTTTAGGAACCCACTTACTGAAAAATTCTTGCAGCTCATTTCCACTGCTTTCAGAAAATTCCAAGTTGTGGATCTGTAGAAGGTGCAAACAAGTTGTACCACTTCTCCCGATCACACTTGTATCAAAATGCTTGGAATAAATTGAGTTTGGTTCTTGGAGAATTATTTCATTAGAAACCAGTCTAGGTAATCCTCTAACTACACGATTTGCAGATTGCTGCAATAGGCATTGCGTCGTTTTGCAAAAATTGAAGAAGTGATAGTAGCCACCAAAAGAAGTTTATTTTATAATAAATTTTAAATCTAGTTTTCGAAAGAATGTGCACATATTTTACATTCCAGTCACAATTTGAATATTTTACCGCCCCAAAAAGCCTATATAAGGGTCAATTGTTTTTTGCTAAGACTGACTTCGGCAGAAAATATAGATCTGAAGCATGCCTTTAATCACGATTCCTGCAAACGAACCTGTACTAACATGTCCAACGGTAGAAGAACATAGGATAACGTGGGGGGTAATGGGGGGGTGCAGACCCCCAGACCAACAAAAAACGGGTAGACCCCCTCAGCAAAAAGGAAAAAAGGGCAGACCCTCTCGTCCAAAAAGGAAAAAAGGGCAGACCCCTCAGCGATTTTTATCAAAAATAGGTGTCTTTTTAGCAAATTTTAGCGATTTTTTCAAAACATTTCTTACAAATCGCTAAAAGTTGTCATTTTTTACTAATGTTTGATCAAAAACGTTAGAAATTCGCAATTTTTGCTAATTTCGGGGCAGCCCCCCTTAAAATTTTGGAATTTTTCAGGGGTAGACCCCTGGCCGAGGTCGGGGTGGACCCCCCAAAATCGAACCCCGTGGTAATGTATGTAGAAGACCCTAAGAATCTTGTTGGAAGAAGGAGCCGGTCTAGTAAGCCATCACTTTCGAACAATGTTTTAGCAAAGCGGGGTTCATTCTTCCTATATTCATTGGAACTTTTCAGAAAGCGGTTTGATTTGGATGATCTGGAGTTCATCAGATTTTTCGACGAATGGATCCCAAAACTCCAGGTGTTCATGTCTCCGAATCACATAATTGTTGAAATAAACTTTGTTGGTCAAGGATTGTGTGAAAAGAAGAAGATTGCGTTTTCAAAATGTGAGCCCGCCAAAACTGATGCTACAAGTGCTACCAGTACGAACATATTATTCGAATATCTACGGTTTGCAGCAACGTATTTCCATGATTCAATAACAGCGGGGCAATCGACTCTTGAGAAACACGGTTTTGAATGTGGAAAAGGTGCGGAAGAAATTGATGAAGTCATTTCTTGTAGATGTGGTAAATGTTGCCGTGGATACGAAATGTATGCGTCAGAAAACACTGAGGCAGACTATTATAATTTTTATCCTTTGAATGGAAACAATGTTATTTGAATTTCGTGGTAATCTGCACTGAAATATATCTAATCATACAATTTTTCATATGCTTATGGTTGATTTCTCGGAATAGACATGGATTTGGTTAAATCATATTTTGTACTTAACACCTTCACAATTGATTATTTTTTCGAATAGTCCTTAAAGATCTTCAAAAACTTCTGCTTTCTTAAACTAGGAACAACTTAAAGATTTACCATCTTGTTTTGCATTTAATAGAAAATATGACTTTACGAAATCTCGTTATAATGCGATCAAATGTATTGATAGACACCCAATTGCTCAACTTCTTTGAATTGAATTTGTTAAGAGTAAATATTTGCATTAATCTAGCCACATAATAAAGCTAATTAAATTTTATTTTAAAGTTAGATGTATTCTGCAGAAGTTAAATGGGAAAAATAAAAGCTAACAAACGTTTCGGACCATTTATGAATTACTAAAGAGACATGCTAAACAATAACATTTTAAAATTTCATATTATACTCTTGTAGTAGTTCATAAATTTGTAGAGAATTACCGCAGTGGAAAAGCTTATTGTTCAGTTCCATAAGTAAAAAGCTTAAACATTCCATTAAGTTTAGTTCGTAAGATGGCAGCTGAAAATGCCCAGTAAAGTCATCCATGGCGGCGCTCGCATGCAGAAAACTCGAAATAACCATACAATTGTTCGTAAGCTTTTGATAAATAATATCGAACCAACTAGCGTTTTCCATATGAGCAATCATCGAATGTTTGAATGTATGACCATCGAAGTTAACGCTAATGGCTTCAGCTTTCTGACAAAGAAGTGTTCCGATTTTGTCAATAAAAGAATCCACCAGTTTAATCTCACATGTAAGATCATAGTAAAGATGTGCAATCTCTTTCATCTCATCAACTAGATTTACTCTTTCGACTTATCGGCTAACAGCAACACAAAAGGATTCCAAATCATCCACCTCGCAAGGCACAAATGCCTTGTTATCCTGAATACTTTTACAGATATTCATAAGGTCAATGGCTTCTGATGGGAAATTAACAAGTTGTGTGATAAGAATGGGTTCTTTCATTTTCTTTATCATAGCAATAGCATACTTATAGGCTGTATAAGTTTTAAATCTTTATTTCGCTTAGACAATACAGTTTTCTGAAAATATCGTCGTCTAAACCATTTTTTGATAAAGATTTTGAAACCTTTTTTCTTTCGAGTCGAATTTCCTCCTGCCGAGACTTTGCAGATTCTCTGCATTCCAGGTCTTTACGCGATAATGAGTCAGAGTTAAATACGCTTGTAAATACGTCCATTCTGGATACTTCTTCGATTCAGCTTTCCTCCAAACCAAACCACCAATTAGTGATGGAATTTCACTCTTTAGCTTACTTTCTTGAACTGGAATAGCATTAAATGTTCAAATGCTGATAAAGTTCTTGACGTACAGAAAATGTAGTAATATTATCGATGTTGAATCGAGGTAATAATAAGCTTCTTTGAATAATATTTATTGTATACATCCAATCATATAAAAAACAGTTCCTTCCTCGAACAGCTCCAAGTTTACATACCATTTCTAAGGTTGGAGATATGAATATGTCTTGAAAGGCTATCTCTATGCAGTTTGCTAACATGAATTTGTGGCGATAGCTGATTAAGGTTTGCTCAAAAAATAAGTCAATTGTATGTAACATTTGTAAAAGCATCATTTCATTTAGACCATAAACAAGGGCAATTATTTTTTATATATGGTTTTGGATTTCCACTGGAGATGTCTCCTCTGAAATCTTGACGCCGTCTGTTTCTACAGGTCCCAGTTGGGCATTTGTTTGCCTTTACCTTCACTTTCACTGGTTCAGATTAAATGAAATCTAGAAAAAAATTAGGCTTTAGTTACTCCAATTAAGTTTTCATTTTCACAACCTTGAATCCTTCCGTGAATTTACAACACTGTTGAAATATCTTTGAAACAATGCCAACTATGCATTTTCTTTTGCATTTTTATTAAGGTACATGGATTTCTTATGCAATTGCCTAAATTGCATCTGCTGTGTTTCAGAAATTTCAAACATGTTAAGAATGTCGTAAGTCAGACAAAGCAAATTTTAAATCATTCCGCTTTAAAACCATTAAAACATTCATTTGCATAGCCATGCATTAAATTTTCTGAAAAATAAAGCGATCGTTAAAATACTTTTAAAACAATGCTAACAATGTACGTTTCCATCTCTGCTCAATTATATATATATATATATTATATATATATATATATATATATATATATGTGTACCAATTTTTACTTCAAATATTTGTTTAGAAGGCATGCAAACTATTTAACATCTAAACTTTGAAAAGGGATACATTCGTTTCTATTACAATTACATTTTCAGGAATTTCGACTTTACGTCTTGTTTCAAACAATGTAAAATATTTAACACCCAAATTCCCAGAAATTTTCAAACTTTTCATTAGCATATTCGTTAAACTGCAAAATACTGTTTAGTATTTTAAAAACGATCAATCGCAAACATTTTACGTATGCATTTAAAAATGAAGAAGCACCAACTAGAATATGCAGAAATATTTTAAACATTCGTTTAAAAAGTATTTCAAATATTTAAAAGCAAGGTTTTAATAATGAATTTTCTATAACAACTAAATTTTCAGGAATTTCGATAACAGAGATGTTTGATTTTGCATCTGGTTTCAAACAATGCAAAATATTAAACGCCCAAATTCCCAGAAAGTTTCAAATTTTTTCACTATCATGTTCGTTAAATTGCAAAACACTGCATTTCAGAAGCATTTTCCGTATGCATGAACCAAAGTGAAAAGCTAGCAACTGGAATATACAGAATTGATATCTACTTAGTGCATCGGGAAAAGTTCACCATTACAACAATTAAAGAATAGTCAACGTTGCAATCTATGTAAGATACAGGTTAGGTTTAGAAAACGTTTACGAAAATCTAAAATGTTGAAGACAACGTAATCGTTTCGCTATGATAATTTTGCCAGTGATACTTGTTTTTGTATCTAAGATTTGTATGGAATGTAAAGTATTTGACTACATTTTTCCAATCACAGAACGGAAATCTTAGTTTGCTTTATGTACTGAGTCTGTTGAATGTATTATTAAACGTTTTCTATTCTTTTCCACATGCAAAGTCGATACTTCTGCAACTGTATTTTTAATTACTTTAGTTCTAATTTTTGAATTAATGAGTGTGCAGAAAATACTTAAAATTCTTCCAAAAGTATATAAACTATTAACAAGTACTTCCTTTGTTACTTCTGTATTGCTTCACTCTTGTTAAAGATGGACCAACTAGGATTTTTCGGAGATTTGCTGGAAGGAATTCCAACTTCCATTAACTTAAATTTAAACTTGCGGAGCGTGCCTACGCCTACCGTGGACGAACGAGCATTAGATTTACCTCCCACATACACCACTGTTCAAACTCCTAATACTGCTGATCAGCCAGTGAAGAAAACGAAAAATCTAACGCCGACTCGCTGAAGGTCCTTACCACTGATAGCAAGTCCGCTCAAGAAGAGAAGTCGTATCCAAACCTTTATTTTGTGGGGAAAATGGAAACGCTCCCAAGCTACGATTTGTTTCCAATGCTCTTGGTCTTCACTTTCAAAGCGAACGTACACTCGAATGGGGTTAAATTAGATCATGAAGAAATACAGTTGGATAGTTATATTTTGCTTAATGAGGTACAAATTCCGGAAAGCTACATCACTATTCCTAAGATCGCCGTTGCAATTTTATTATGATATTACAAAATTTGCGTCTTTAGCGAATTTACATTGTATGCGCAATTTCTTTCTACAGACGACCTGTCTTAAGGTCGTGCTTCCCTTACATACAGTCATTTTTGTAAAGCTGTATCTTGTTAAATATTTGGAGTTATGACATCAACCGCATATCAGTGTGAAGCTCTGCATCTTTTGCGTCTTTTGATGATATTAAAACTAGTCCAGCTTGCTTGCATCGGGCGCTACCTTGCCAGACAGGCCCACAATTTTTGACCAAAAATTTCTATTAAAATTTTATGTGCGAAACGAGATTGGTCATATACATACACTGTGTTCCTGAGATAATTTGCCAGGGACGGTTTTTTGGTTTTGTCAAAACATCTTTTCAGTAAGCAGAAATCTGTGATTTTATGAAAATTTCCCGTTTCATTCAACTTTGAAAAACCATTTCTCTTTACTGAAGACAGCTAGAGAGAAAAATCAAAAACCGCCCCGGGCAAATTGTAGTACAAAGTACGGTATAAATACTGTTGATAAGAGACGAAAAATGGTAATACTGTTTATAAAACCACGAGATGGAAGGTCTAGAAGTACCTAAGCTGATGTCGGTAACCTGCAAACAAGGATGACTCAAAACTCAGCTTTTAAAGCTAAAAATGCATAATTTACCCTCTAGGTAATAAAATAACGTTACTGTAACACAAAGCTGCCCACCTAGGCCAGAAGAAAGGTACAAAAACCGTAGTACTGTAAGCTAAGCTTACAGTTTATTCCTCGCAGTATCAAAGGTTTACAATAGGAAGAGTAAGACACTCAGCGCTTCTTGATGGATTGGAACAAAGTATCCTAATGATGTGGATCGGATTGAACGGACAAAATTCTCTACCGATCCAATTATTAGTGTAAGTAGAATTTTTTGTTGAAGACCCGATAAGGTTAGAGGGTTTAATTGCTTAATTTTTGGATTGAAATGGAGCCAACGCGAATGAATGCGTAAATTAATGAAAGAACAAACGAAACTAAGATTGTCACTACAGCACCTCCGAACCGAAAAATTCGGGCCTGAGGTGGGGATCGAACCCACAACCTTTGGCGATCTAGGCCAACGCTCTACCGATTGAGCAACCCAGGCACAATCGAACCAAGCTTAAGTTTGAATTCGTTCCCAAACTGTAGTGACATTTTAGAAGGCGATTTCGCGCCAGCCCATACAGTTTGATGGGAGCAACCCAAGACCGTTTCATACCGTAAGTTTGACCTTAATAAACGTGTAGTCGTTTAATTCACTACCTGACACACCGTGGGTTAGCTAGTTCGTAAGGCCCAAATCTTGCTACAAATTGGACTGGCTCTCTATAGTGGATTGGCTTTGAATTGAATGCACTGCGGATTTGATTCTCAACACTATAGTTTAACCGTTGCACGGGTTGCACCAAGTTTGCTGAAGTGTAGCGGATCA
>JASAND010019743.1:0-10244 GCA_030248195.1 Trissonchulus latispiculum | reverse complement strand
TCAGTTACGTATTGCTCGTGGGGTGGGGACTTAGGCGATTTTCGGTCAAAATGAAATTTTTCAAAAGTGGTAAAATTTGGTACCAAATGAAAGCCCTAAGTGAGCTGAGCAACTTTTGTCAGAGAATTGCATGCTCAAAGTGGCTGTAGAGTGCTGTGGTGGGGTAGGGTGGGGACTTAGGCAATTTTCGGTCAAAAATGAAATTTTTCAAACGTGGTAAAATTTGGTACCAAATGAAAGCCCTAAGCGAGCAGAGCAACTTTTGTCATAGAATTGCATGCTCAAAGTGGCTGTAGAGTGCTGTGGTGGGGTGGGTTGGGCACTTAGGCGATTTTCGGTCAAAAATGAAATTGCATGCTCAAAGTGGCTGTAGAGTGCTGTGGTGGGGTGGGGTGTGGGGACATAAGCGATTTTGAGTCAAATATGAAATTTTCCAAAAGTGTCAAAATAGTATCTGCTTGCGCATGGTGTTCGGAAATATATTATGTTGGTTCTTTTTTGCGCATACATATGTAAAAGAATGGAAAACAAGAACCAAAAATGCTCCTTCGTCGCATGTAAAATACATATGAGTACTCTCAGGCAGGTTGTACAAACACGGAAACTAGCCTGTAAAATGCATATGAGTGGCGTTGAGGTTGTAAATTAAGGAAAACAAGTTGCAACGGCTTAACATATGAGCCTGTCCTACAACGAGGCTCATATTGGCGTCACAGTGCAGTCTTCTTAAAGATCATCAGGCCATCATATTAAAGAAAAAACGAATGAATAGAAATAATATGTTAACATTGTGGCCTGAAAGAAATGGACTGAACGAAGTGAACTGCGACACCTCAAGTTGAACTGTATATACATGCAAGCTGATGTTTCCCGAAACACCATGGCACCTACTATTTCCGGAAGCACTATAGTACACCTACTGTATTCTCGGAACACTATGGCACACTACTCTCACATACGTAATGCTTTCCCCACTTGGCTCTGAGTCAGAGCGCAGAGTGGCATGCCGTATAATGCGTATGCACAGTATAATGTCTTAGCGACAAGATGTGTGAAGGACAATTTTGTAATGAAAAGCTTTACGTGCTATTTATATGAAGGTCAAATATCGACAAATTATATTATTATATACGCCAATATGAGCCTCGTTGTAGGACAGGCTCATATGTTAAGCCGTTGCAACTTGTTTTCCTTAATTTACAACCTCAACGCCACTCATATGCATTTTACAGGCTAGTTTCCGTGTTTGTACAACCTGCCTGAGAGTACTCATATGTATTTTACATGCGACGAAGGAGCATTTTTGGTTCTTGTATAGTAAATCGACTACGCTCGTTTCAATGGGCATATCGCCGAAACCGACGGAAGTGACCACTGGTCACTACAGCCTATGGGGCCTATTGACCACTGGTCAAACGGCCTAAAACTGCGTTTTTCAGCGTTTTGGTAGAGGGTATATATAGTAAATCGACTACGCTCGTTTCAATGGGCATATCGCCGAAACCGACGGAAGTGACCACTGGTCACTACAGCCTATGGGGCCTATTGACTACTGGTCGAACGGCCTAAAACTAAGTTTTTCGGCGTTTTGGTTGAGGGCATTTATAGTAAATCGACTACGCTCGTTCCAATGAGCATATTGCCGAAACCGATGGAAGTGACCAGTGGTCACTATGGCCTGTGGGGCCATATTGACCACTGGTCAAATGGCCTAAAACAGCGTTTTTCGGCGTTTTGGTTGGGGACATTTGACTACGCTCGTCCCAATGAGCATATTGCCGAAACCGAAGGAAGTTACCAGTGGTCAAACCCCTTAAAACAGCGTTTTTCGGCGTTTTGGTCGGGGGCATAAATAGTAAATCGACTGCGCTCGTTTCAATGGGCATATTGCCGAAATGGAGGGAAGTGACCAGTGGTCACTACGGCGTAGGAGCCCTATTGACCACTGGTCAAACGGCCTAAAACTGCGTTTTTCGGCGTTTTGGTCGGGGGCATAAATAGTAAATCGACTGCGCTCGTTTCAATGGGCATATTGCCGAAATGGAGGGAAGTGACCAGTGGTCACTACTGTCTATGGGGCCTATAGACCAGTGGTGTTTGGAGAGGCGAAAAAGTTTTATCTGTATACCACCCACAAACAGAGGTTGCAGCGGCCGAAGCTTGGGGCGGAGGTGAGAATTCAGTGGTACTATATATTGATATAAATCAGTTTTCTGCTCTACGTACGGCACTGTTCAAGCTCCTTGTATCCATTACCGCATTGCTGGAAAGGGATCCTTTAAAATGACAGAAGGACAAGAAATAAAAATGCTCCTCTGGAGCATGAAAAAAGTAATATGGGTGATGGTGAGGTTGTAAAATCAAAAGAGGACTAGTCTTTAAAATGCTTAATATGGGGGCTAGGTTCAAAAATAGAAGAGGACTAGGTTGTGAGCGAATTAATACGGGCACAGCTTCGCCGAACAACCCATATTCGCGGGATTTCACGCTTCGTCTTAGCAAAGATCTTGAGTTATTCTCTTGTACAATTTCGTGTCTTATATAACTGGTTAAGCGTGTATATAAGTATTTCCACGACTCTGCACAAATAATGCTTATACAACTTCACAGAACACTATACAAGTTACTATAGTGCGTGTGGTTACTGCTTAATATGTGTACGCAGGTACTTATTTAGATTTTTTAGGAAAATACCTAGGTCATGCCAAAAAGGCTTAAAGAATTTCAATGCATAAGCTTTCACTAACTAAGTATATATATATATATATATATATATATATATATATATATATATATATATATATATATATATATATTCTATTACTGGCTTTTTCCTGGGCAAAAATTTCTGGGGGGGAGTCTGGGGGGGCTCGGATTTCTGGGGGGGAAGAAAAATTTTTAGAAAAATGTCTAAAAATAGCTATTTTTTGCTGCTGAGCTAAAAAATTGACTATTTTTAACTTAAATTTAAGCTAAAACTCAACTCAACTCAACTCGGCTTAACTTATTATATATATATAGCTAAACAAGTAGGCCCCAAAAGGTGCAGTATTCCCTTGTAGACCTGTACTAAGTACAGTGTACTTATTTAATTGCAAAATTGTCTTTGTCAGAAGCTCTTTTAAGCGATAGAGGTTTGGTTTACAATTTCAGTTGTCTTCCCTTTATTTCTTTTGATATCGAACTACTATTATCATTTGGATTGAAATATCCAACTGAATGTTTTTGCTTTTTCAGACCAGACTTTCCTCAGCATCATAGCACAATACAATCAGTTATATAACAGCATTGAGTTCAGCCGCACAGCTGACAAACTTACATACGTTGTTCCAAATAAAAAGGAAACAAATTTTCCTGCACAAAATTTCTATTATATACTTTCCATTCCGCTGCTCAAGTTTTCCAGAATTCTCAAAGAACTCTATGCTCACCAGGAAGTGCAGGCCTATGCTTGCCACGCCATGATTGGGCTGAATTTGTGATATCCAGCGCAAGCTACTACCTCAATTGCCTAATGCACCATGTGTAGCTCCCAAGCTACACTGGTGGTCAAAAATCTGCAATCGCTTAGATTGCTGACAGTCGACGACTGCGCAAAGGCTCTCAGTTCTGCGGCTTAAATAGGCTCCAAAACCTAATTTGCATAATCCGAATGCAAAAAATCTGGCCTAAGCTAGCCCTGTGTTGAAGATAGGGCTTTTGAATGGAGAAATGACTCACAATGTACTAAACATAAGTTTCCTTTTTATATATTCCTGCTCCAGCAGGAATAAAAATGCTTAAAAATTGGTAAAAATCCAGCGAAGCCGGAAAATATTTTCGAAATTTACCCTCAAAACCCTATTTTTCCGGGCACTTTAGGGTGGGGGGGTTCTGGGGGGGAAGGCCCGAATCCTGGGGGGGGGCGACCCAAGTCTGGAGGGCCCCCACCCCCCCCCCTGTAGGAAAAAGCCAGCTATTACTTGGATAAGACTGAAAGCCGTCTACGTATATAATATATATATATATATATATACGGAAAACGCGTCGAAGGCGCGAAATTTTTTTGTAAAAGTTTCTGTAAAAACTACCTGAAACACGTGTAATTATGATCGGAGATAATTAAAATTTTCTACCCAAGGCCAAAAATTTTTGGGGAACATAACGCAGAGCTCCCTCATTGCGGAATTTTCAAAGAGGTGCGGAATTTCGCAGTTATATATTCCGCAAAAAATAGCCGTTACGAATAAAGAGTTGAAAGGCTAAATAAAGGTTCAACGGAAAAATCCACAAAAATCCATTTTTCAAACTGGTACAATTAATTTTTATAAAAACCAATCGTTCACAAACATTTAGTCAGCCTAACAAAATAACTCAATTCCAACGAATATATAAATAAACTAATATATGCCATTTACGTACTTTTAATATGCTAAATTAAATTTGATTTAAATAATTGATAAGAAAAATCTTAGTGGGGGCCGGGAAAAAGCTTTTATTTCTTGTAAAAAGGTAAGATTTTTCGATTTTCCGCAATTTTTAGCGAGTTTTAGTACACTTCAATGAATTTTACCAATTTTTCGCTGTACACACACCTAGTATGTTTTTGAAAACATAACTGGGCTTATTCTACTGGGGGGCGGGGTCCCCCCATAAACACCCTTCCCCCCCAAAAATCGTCCCCCCGCAAAAATCGCCCCCCCCCAAAAAAAAGTGGGTGCCCCTTTTGGTACCAACTTTTGCCCTGAAAAAATCGCTCAGAAGGCCAAATTTTCAAAAATTTTCCGGCTTCGCCGGAGATTTTTAGTCGGTTTTAGCCTATTTAAGCACTAAATCCGCTTATTTTTGGCGATTGATATAAAAATAGCGCAATTTTTAGCATGTTTTTTGAAAATTTTTGAAAAATTTTCGCCCTCCCCCCCAAAAATGACTCGCCCCCCGAGGGGCCCCCCCCAAAGAGCCCACCCCCCAGAAAAAATCCCTAGAATAAGCCCAGATATATATATATACACATATGGACTTGTATATATATATAGTAAAATTAGGTTACGTACCAACTTTTTATTTTCCTTTTCCGGGATTTATATATATATTAGGGATCGACCGGAATTCCGGTTCCGGGTACTTTTTGGTTCCGGTTCCGGTTTCCGGTTTGAAAACGTACCGGAACCGGAACCAATTTTAACCTATTATAAAAAGCAAAATTTTATTAAAATTTTCGAAAATTTTGCCAAATTTCTTGAAATTTTTTTCGAAAATTTCGATTCACTTCTAACTCAATATATATATATATATATTATTTTCTCAAAAATTTTAGATTCTCAATCAATTATTCTCAATTAGTATATAGTAATATATATAATGTCTAATGTATACAACTTAATTCATTGTTATGAATTGTAATATGCAAGAAAAATTATACTTACATGTATATAATTCTGAAAAAGGTAGCGCAAGCCCGCCGATTCCCTTTTCAAATTATGTAATTGTTGATAGAAGATGCTTATTGAAATGAAGCTTGGCACATACCTTTGTTATTTCAGAATTATAGTGCACTGTTGTATATATAATTACATGTCAGTTTTAGCTTAAATCTAATTGTTCCAATTGTTTAAATCCCATGGAATTAGTTTTTTGCTGTTTGTTTAGTGATCAATTTAACGCAGAGTGCAACGTAATTATTTAAAAATTATGGCTGGAACAAATATATATATGTAGCAAGGGTTTTTAAAGTATGTTGTAGAAATGTCATTTAAAAATGCAGATGAAGATAATCAAAAAGGGAAAATTTATTTTAATTGGGAGAAATTTGTTGAATTCAACTTTCGTTGAAAAGTGTGAAAAATACTTTAGTCTTTATATATATAATGTTGTTTAATGGATGAAAATTTTTATATATATATATATATATATATATTGCAACGGACGACAAAAAATCTGCAAAATAGTGCAAAAAATAAACATTTTACTCACAAAACTCCAAGAACAAATTAATTTAATAATTATATACAAGCTAAGGTCACTCATGAGCAAAATTTAAAAGCTGAAGTCCAGTTTTTGAAGGTGATGCAACCTATGTGAGCTCATTGCCAGATTCAGTCAACTTTTACAATAATTTAGACCAGCAGAGCAATTTATTGGGAAAGTATTTGACTTTTTCTTTTGGATACATATTATATATATACAAACTGAATAAAAGTAAACTAAAATTATAATAGATATCTTAGCTAAATGTCGATTCTTTTTGCCACAATTAATTTTCGATTTAGTGTTTTGAAAGTGCTGTAACTTTTCTTGGAGCTCTAGTTGATTGACTAAAAATTGTATGTAAAATCAGATAAAAAACTAAAAAAGGTCTTCCAACAATTCTGATGCTTGCAGATATATATTTCGAGGAATTAATTTATATACATTTAACATATATATATATAATTTAATATTCTTAATATTCTGCTTCAATAAAAATTAATTTTTATTTGTCAATAAATATCCTGTAGAAGTCAACTTGCATTCAATTAAATCATTCAGTGAGATTCGGTGTAATAATGTATATTATAGGGGGGCGCGATAGCGCTCCCCCTATAATATGGGTGTAAAAGGCTCAGCGCGGCCCTTAGAGACCCGTTCGAGCACCGTGCCAGCTAAATACTCAGCCAAACTAGACAAATTTGGTATCGTTGGAATCAGCACGACGAGTACAACAAATAGCAAAAAAGTTTTGGTCAAAATTTTCAACTTTGAAAATTTTCGCTTCCGGACAAGTTAGGTCCGTTTGTTTTTTTTTCCGTGTAAGTCACGCTTGGGGAAGCCATTTTAGTCTAACTCACTAACTGAACGATATGGGCATTTTCAGCCGGTGAAGTTTGGTTTTTCTGAGAGTAGTATTTGTGTTAACGTACCTTTTGGACAATTTTCCGCTGCCCGGCCCGGCCGGCCACCTGTGCGGCCGGCCAAAGGTGGCCTGACCGCTAAGATGGCCAAAAAGGCCAATTTTGTGTCACGGCTACAGGGCTCAGGGAACAAGCTACAGAGACGCGGCTTGTTGCATAAGAAACTTTGGGATAGGTAGCGTGTCATAACGAGGGCGATTTTCGATATCTGGCCAGGATCGTTCAGGCGGCCGGCCCAAAGTTGGTCCGGCCAAATGGCCATTTTGGAAAAATTTCTAAGTCCCAACTCCACAGAAAATAGTCAAAAATAGGCCTAAATATGCAGTTTTGGACCATTTAGTGGGACGCATATAAGGGTTATCGGGGTCACTGAAAACGATGAGCATAGTCGCAGCGCTGGGCGGTGCTGCTATCGTGCTGTACTGTTATGCAGCAACCATAGCACGCTGTCTGTAGACTTACTGTAAACGGCTAAACATATGAAACTTGGTGATAATAGTGTCTGTAGTAAGGGGGAACTGTAGCTATGTTAGTTGGCGCACTCTTTGGCTTCCACCGTGCTGTATGTGCTGCCCCAAACACAGCACCGTCGATAACAAGTTATTCATTTGTCACTGGCATTTGAAATTCAAATAATTTAATATTTAATATATAAATAAATTTAATATTTCAAAATCAGCAAGCTCGCCTGGAAAGCTGACGAATTTAGAACTTAAGACAATAATGGTCAAATGCGGAGTGGAGCATGCGTACCCGCGAATATGGGTTGTTCAGCGAAGCTGGTCCATATTAGTGCGCTTTTAACCTAGTCCTCCTGGTATTTACAACCTGCCCCTCCCATATTAACGTTTTAAAACCTAGTCCTCTGTCCGCTTAAAACCCAGTGTCACCCATATTGCATTTTTCATGCTCCATCGGAGCATTTTTATTCTTGTACGTATATATATATGTACGTATATATGACGTCGTTTATTGCACCGACTGTCAATTGAGAATGTGTAAAGTACTCATACCGATACCGTGTATAATTACAGTTTTAGTGCTGTAGTAATCGTTAACTGTAGAACAAGACAAAATTCTCCTAATAAATTGCAAATGCCATTTTCGTGAATTGAAATACGTATATATATAATTGTGTAAATACAATTCAAACGTTATTACAACGTTCTGTTAGCTACAAAAAGGCGAAAAATTGAGCGAAAATTGTCCAAAAGATAAGAAAAAATTTTCGATTTTTGTAGTGTTAAAGAGCTGGTTCCGGTTTTTTAAAGCTCGTTCCGGTTTTTCGGAGTTCCGGTCGTTCCCTAATAATATATATATATATATATATATATATATATATATATATATATATATACAGTACATTTCGTGAAATCCAGGACTGGTGGCGTAATTTCCTAATTGGCGAAATATCGCGAAGTGACGGCAATTCTCGCCAAAATTGGCGAAAAGTCTTGTTTAATTGGCGACAATTCTTGTTTTTTTCGCCAACTTTGTTCGGAGTTTTCGCCAACTTTGGCGAAAATCTAATCCTTCGCTACTTTTTGCTGTTTTCGCCAAATTGTAATTTTCCCCACCAGTCCTGGATTTCATGAAATGTACTGTATAATATATATATATATATATATATATATATATATATATATATATATATATATATATATTCAAAATTACCTAAATGTGAAAAACCTAAAACCCAATGCAGCTGTCATGGGTTTGGAATCGGGGGGAACAATTACTACCACCTTCCCAATTCCCATCCCAACAAAATGCTGGCAACGGGATTTTACGCGTGATCCTAAATTCAAAAAACTGCAGAACAAATTGTAAATATATATTCGTTATCACACGGTTTTTTTGTGTCCAGGAGCGTGTCCAGACACAAATTTTCTTAGCTGGACACAAGGCAGACACAGCTAAATTTTTCATAGAGAAGTGTCCAGAAAAAATTCCTGACCATCCCAAATCTTTAAAAAAAGCTCTAACTTTTCTGGGGGGCTTTCGCCCCCAGACCCCCGGTTTTTTTCTTATCCTTACATTTTTTCTCCTTTAGGCTTTGGCCATCTGTCTTAACTTGGTTAATCGTTCCGCAACTATGTATATATATACCTACGTACTCTTATGCTTAACATTTCTATTTTTACTTATTTTATTTATATTTGTATTTAACTTAATTTAATAATTTCTTAGAAAATCCACCTCTAGGGCGAAGTTTCTTTAGCAAATCCATGAAGTTAGTTCGATTTGGCAGTTGAAATTTCAAGGTAACTTTAGCCATTATTTGTGCAAAACTTAGCCAATATTAATTTCTTAGAAGGCTAGTTTTTAAAAAATTCTTCGGCTTCTGGGAGGCTCCGCCGAAAAAAAATGCGAAATTCCGCACTTTTTTGAAAATTCCACAACTTTTTTCGGAGCTCTGCGTAAAGTTTCGCAAAAATTTTTGACCTTGACTAGAAATTTTCAGTTATCTCTGATAATAAATACAAGTGTTTCAGGTACTTTTTGCAGAAAATTCCAAAAATTTTCGCGCCTTCGGCGCGAATTTCTATATTCATACCTTTCAGTCCTATCCGAGATAGAATACTTAGTGAAGGCTTATGCAATGAAATTCTTTTAGTATATATATGTATATATATAAACTAATTTCCTAAAATATCTGAAGAAGTACTTGCGTACACATAGTAACCACACTCACTCTAGTGTTCTGTGAAGTTGTGTGCATTCGTTGTATATACAGAGTCGTGGAAATATATACTTACATACCTAACCAGTTTAGACACCAAATTGCACAAGAGAATAACCCATTTGTAAATGTCGCCAAACCATAATTTTAAACAATTTTCGCCCTGTGGCAGTTTGTTTATATTTTGGGTCTTTACTGGCTGCCGAAATCAAAGTTTTGAGTTTTGCCATCAAGGATTTTCATCAGTTTTACAAAATTTTCTCAGCTTCTGGGCGGCTCCGCCCCCCAGACCCCCCGCATCTCTACGTTTAAATTTTATATTCTTGTCAAAATTCTTGTCCTGTGGCTTGCGATGTCAACAGGAAAAGTGTGGCATCGGTGACGGTGACCCTTGCAAATTGCTAGACAATACAATAGACAACTATATATATATATATATATATATATATATATATATATATAATTTATTCGCATAACAAATTTTATTCCTACACTAAAATAGCGCGTTAAATACCACTTCTATAATATATATATATATTATGTAATATTATAGGGGGGCGCGAGAGCGACCCCCTATAATATGGGTGTAAAAGGCGCTGCGCGGCCCTTTGAGACTCGTTCGAGCACCGTGCCAGCTCAATACTGAACGAAACTCGGCAAGTTTGGTATGGTTGGAATCTACACGACGAGTA
>JASAND010019742.1:0-14247 GCA_030248195.1 Trissonchulus latispiculum | reverse complement strand
GTAGTTTTGTATTGTAGTAATAATTGCCTAAGCAATTATTACTCGTTCAGCTTTCCAAAAAAGTTACCAAAGTTTCAAAGCTCTCAATTTTTGTCAAAATCCACAAAGTTTACAAATTTTAAACTGAAGATGGAAGTCAGTTAACCCCGAAATAAGACAAAATGTGCATACAATAAGTAGTTAGGGTTGATTAAGGAACAGTTAGGAATTATTTCGTCTGTATAACCGTATGTGTGAATGTGGTGTGTTTGTAATTGTTTGAGTGTGATCCCCAAATTTACGTAAGCGGCTCCTTGGGTAAACCCCTCATGGTTTGTGAGGTTCCAAGAGAAGCCCTGTTCCTAGAAGTGCGATTTAAGGACCGAAATTGAGTAGTTGCGAGTGTGAATAAGGGCATACCATGTAAACCCCCCTTGTCTGATAAGGGTCTTGGGACTGCCAGAATGAATAAGTAAATATTCAGATATTAGGCAGGAAAAGAGCCAAGTTGAGTAGCAATTTGGCCCTTAACCGTAAATAATTAGGGTTTAATTCAAAACCTAGTTGCTAGTTGACGCGAAATTGCCACTTTTGGAGTGAATGTTGTGTGTATTCTGTAAGGAAACGGTTGGCTAGTCTGTAGTTTCGAGTAGGTTTGCAACCTAGGGTCACGGAGACCCCGAATTAGGACTGCAGATCTGTTGGGTTTCCGGTCATCCGTGTAGGTATCCCTGCGATTAGGGGACGGATGAGCCGCATTCACGGAATCCAGAATTAGCTGAATCGGAGTCATAACAGGAATAATTCACAAATTGGCAGGAGGTCCGCCGCAAGTTAATATTTTACAGTAGACGTCCGAGTAGCGGACTAATAAGTCATCTAGCTTTAGTTCAGCAAATAATGCCCGTTTTCTTGTGTTGGTAACTTGTTAGTCGGATAGTGTCTAATCGGTGTAGTTAGCTTTAGTTAAGGGCAAGAGTATTATTTGCCTTATTTAAGGTGGTGATTCCTTTTGGAGATATCAACTTTGAACACTTATTACTCATTCATTACCTGGAGTTAAGAAGTCATTTTTATATCAAAATGGAGCTTTACATGTTTTCTTTCTAATAAATGCAAGAAAACTAGCTTCAGTTTTCGGAAACTATTTTACTGCATTTTCGAAGTATTTTAATTTTCCAGATTTTTTGCAGACAGAGGTAAATTTTTTCGTGAGGCATCGATTATACCATTCGATACCTCTATCAAATACCTGGGGACCCTTTTTTAGTTATTATGAAACCACTCTTCGTAATGGAGATATTAGCTAAAATGTATGCGCAACCTGGTTTTGCCTACTTTTCCCAACTTTAGCAAGCGACCACTTTAGCTAGAAAGCAGCAATCGGGGCAACTAAAAAAGGGTCCCTGGGTATTTTTGTGTAAAACATGTCTAGTAAGTGGCAACTCTCTATCATGCATAGTAAATTCTCCACAATCGCTGGAAAAAATTTGGTCATGTTTTTGCAAAAACTACATTTTTTATGATAGCAGCATACAGGATAGCATTTAGAAGATTATAACGCCACGAATAATCGGCCTCAACGAGACCTTCAAATTGACGCCATTCGTTTAATTTTACGCCTTGCGTAGCTTAAGAAATGGCGGATTATTTGATTTCTGCAAAGATGACAAGTTTTCAACGCCAAAATAAGAAAATCAGTTATATCTCATTATAGAGAAACGCTAGAAAGGTGCTTCAAACAGCAAAAATGTAGAGCTCAACAAGATCTTTCGAACGAATATAATCATAGCTATGCAACTACTGTCTAATTGTCAAAAAGCGACAAAAACGGCCCTGAACGGAAACGTTGAAGTTTTGAAGCGGGATTGCGCGGAGGGTGTTAGAATGCTAAAAGAACTTATTTTGGAAAGTTTCATCGAATTTCATCCTGATTTGGACCGCCAACCAATAATATGTGCCCAAAAGGAATCACCACCTTAAAACGGTTGTTGGTTCATGCTTCGCAGCGTCAAATACTCAAAATCATGTCAGTTATAATGCCAGCCTTGAAAGGCAAAAGAATGAACCAAACTAAAAGAAAAGAAATAAACCCGTGCTGAGACTTGAACTCAGGACCTTCGGCGAGCTGGGCCGATGCTCATCCATTGAGCCACGACGGGTTATTATTAGAACTAGTTCCAGCTAGCTTATGTACTGTAGCAATTTGGCAACACAGCACCTGTGTGTTGATCTAATACATTATGTGCACAAATTACGCATATGTGGACACAAACTTTGATCATGATTTTCTCATTAACAGCTGAACGGTTTGATCTGTTTCGAAAAGGAAAATGTTCAGCTCTTCAAACTCTACAAAACGATATAACTTTTACCCCAATTGATTTTCATCAACTAATTAACACAACCAAGTTAACGTAATCTGCGCAGGTATTAATTAATTTTAAGTAAGTTTTTCTCACTAATTACTGAATATTTTTTGGTACTGTAAGCGTAAAAAATGTCCAGTTTTTCAAACTCTACAAGAATATGTAATTTTTGTTCAAATACTTGTTCATCAAAGTTTTATTAATTTATATGCTGATGTTGCACGAGTACTGACATGTGCTCTTGTGAAAGGGTGGTTGAACGTGCGACTTCCACTCGGCTGGCTGCTGGGGTTGCCAGTGCCGGATCGAACGTTCGGTACGTCCCCTGTTAGGGTACTAGGATAGGTGGGAGGTAGACTTAGAAGTAGAAGTAGTTCGGTAGGTCGGTAAGTCGGTAAGTAGGGACTGCGTAGAATGGCTGCTGAGACAGTGAGTGAGTGAGTTTTTGCATTTTTGGCACAAACTGATCAAAATTAACTATATGAGAAAACTCATTCAAAATCAGCCAATTAGTTTTAACATAAGTTAACTCGTTTATTCCTAATGAGAAAATAATTAATTAATAAGGACTATAACTCAAACAACCGGTTAGCATTAAGTTTTGGCTTTATTATTACGTAGGTTTTAGCTATTTAGCATAGGTAAGTAGATAGGCAGCTATGGATCCAATTGCCGCACGTACTTAACAATTGACCATCTTCCAATATCAGAAATTCACGGAAAATGCCAAGCTTCGCATATATTTGGGTTAATCAGCTGGCCACGGGAAATGAACCCATTTTCCGTGGCAAATCAACAAAATTAGGCCAGAAACTGGCCGAAAATGTTAATATGCCAAATTCAGTCAGATTCAGTACATCTCTTATTCTAAAGGCCCCTAGAAGACCAGCTTGTGTAGGAGAAAAGCAAGGGCAAATGAGGTCCGAAAAATAGGTTGTAAGCAGCGCATTTCGTATGTTTTTAAGAGTGTTTCGTCTAGCTGCAACCTCAAATCAGGCCCAACCGGGCCAAAGGTGGAAACTTTGCGAATCATTTCGTCCAAGCA
This sequence comes from Trissonchulus latispiculum, assembly GCA_030248195.1. Lineage (NCBI taxonomy): Eukaryota > Metazoa > Nematoda > Enoplea > Enoplida > Ironidae > Trissonchulus > Trissonchulus latispiculum. The sequence continues at coordinate 10,854 of JASAND010019742.1, read as the reverse complement.
GGAAACTACATCAGGTTCAGCCAAATTCTGCAAAATACAGGCTAAAAATAGTCAAGAAGGCCCATTTGGTGATAAGGAATTATTAGAAACGGTTAACATTGTTAGAAAGGCAATAACCAACAATTTCAAGTCATTTGTCATTTTACGAGCTCCAATGGAGCCCAAAAGGCACATTTTGGGCCTGGAAAGCAAAAGAACGAGTAATGGTTGCTGGTTTCGATTCCCGCACCATAATTATGTACTAATGGGTTTTAACCCATTTGATTCAGGTGCGCGGATCGTCTCCAGTTCGGAATCATAGTCAGCGAACTAGTCAGACTTGGATCAGTCAGTGGAAGCGCTTAGACAAGGAACTTTGGTTGGAATCAGTAGTTTGGACATTTATTGGATCCGGAAGTGATCCCAGATTTGGATTCATCAGTCAGACTTTTGCGGAACCTAATCACTGTAGGTACTTTGTGGACTTAGAGCATACTAAGGTCGAGATCAGAGACGAATTCCGCCGGCACTTGATATCAACTTGGGCAAAACTGCAGAAGTGAACTTTCATATTCCAAAACGTTTCGTAACTTGTTTCTAAAAATGTGTAATCTTACCCTGTTCAATCTGCTCATCACCGGAGCTCAGTCCCCATTGTCTCTGGCTTGAGCTTAGATTGCAGCCAGGAGTTCATAGTATCTTGATACCGGAAGAGCCCGAAGAAGAATCAATCCTTGAACTTTGTTTTGTGTGTTAAATTTCATTAATTAGGAATAAGTACGGCAGAACCAGGAAAATCCCACTTTCTATCTTTCCTCAAAAAGGTATCTCCGTACAGTAGCCCTGTCTAGTTGTTGGAGCGGACCTTCGGGAAAGCAGTGTCCAACATTCGGGGACTCACCCATAGACCGACCCCAGGTTTAATTTAGCTAATAATTGTTTGTTTGTAGTTTTACTGCTTTGTAGTTTGATAATCCGTTTTGTAAGGACGGATAAAGAGTCGCACAGCACAAGCATATAGGCACACGAGAAGGCATATAGGTATTAGTTAGCAGAGGTTGGAGACAGTGTAATAATTAGGCAATAGAGACCAAGTTTGAGACAGAGAAGAAGAAGAGGTCCACTGAACCTTGTCCCTAAACTAAACATATACCTTGGGTAGTATTATCCTAGATTAGGATAATATTAATAGTCAACTAAAGACGGTAACTGGCAACTCTGGTACAGTAACTGAACACTGTACTGAATTTGTATCTGTTCTTTGCACAGCCTGTAACGACCCCTAGTAATAACACTTGCTATATCGTAATTGTGATTCTGTTTATAAGTGTACCCATCATAACCGTATTAGTCCTAATAAATAGTTGGTGTGTCAGACTTAGAGTCTTAGAAGTTGCATAGAGAGGCGCGATTGTCTCTGAAAGCCAGGCGCGATTGCCACACAAGGAATCCACAACACAAGGATCGGATCAGGACTAATCAAGGTAAGTTCTGATCAGGAATTGGAAGATTCAACATCAATCCGGCGATCAACTCGAAGCAAGTGTTGACCCCTCTTGCTGATCTGCTGGAATTCAGTGCATCAAACGAACTCACGAAGAAGACCCCTACAAAGGTTGGCTGCAGGGAATCTCTGATTTTGGAACACCACCTTTCGGAGATCCAGTGCCTAACACTGGATTGCACCAAACGTGGTTAGCAAATGGTTAGCGGATTTGCTGCTAACCACATGGTTAAATAGAAGTTAACCACAAAATATTTTGCACCAAATGTGGTTAACTTAACCACTTGCTAACCAAATGCTAAGCAAGTGGTTAACATGTGGTTGGCTAACCCTGCTCTCGAGCAGGGTTAATCACGAACTTGCAGTGAATTTTAAGGTTCTGGCAAGAAACTTACAGTCCAAACCGTAGAACTAAGAAAGAATAAATGGAATATGTATTCATATTGGAGTATATATAACGTGTTGAAGTGATCCAATATTTTTGCGTAATTCTATGTAAGTTGGAAGAAAAGTTAACAAGTAGGCCCCAAAAGGTGCATAATTCCTTCGTCGACCTTTTAAAATCCAGTTGCAAATATCTGCATACCTGCACGCAATGTAAAAACCTCGAATCCGTAATATACGGATCCAGTTTCCTAATTACTCTATATATATGAAGATGAGAATCATTTAGGTTCCAGACCCAAAAAATGGGAGAAGAAAAAGTGCAAGTTAAATGATGGCTCTCAGTTTTATGTGTTCATAAAGTTACAGATTTGTTTATATTGTGTGGGAACAAGTACTGTAATGCAGTAACACTTCAAGTCTTCAATGTTTCGTCAAGATGTGGATGGCAACAGTGTGTTTCTGAAATGGTGTCCATATTAATTTTCGCTTTTCTATAATCACCTGTATGCTGCTCCTAAGCAAACCAGGGGCCGGTTCCATAAAACTTTGACTCGCATGCTGGTACTAGCATGCGAGAACTCGCAATGCTAGTGCTAGTCGTCGAGTCAAGTGTACCATAAAACTTTTCGCTTGACTAGCCGAAATTAGCTAAGCGAGTGCGGCGACTCGACAAACTAGCAGTGCTAGTGCGAGGACTAACCCTGCGAGTGCGAGTTCGCCAGAAAATAACCATAATCATGTAAAAAATCGTAGAAAATTCAAATATCAATGAAACTTTGTAAAAATTGCAGACATTCGAAAAAAGATTCAAAAACACGCGTCTCTTGATTTTGAGTCTATTTTGATAAAAAATGAAAAAGTTATCAAACTTTAATTATCACTTCTCTAGTCAGAATAGACTAGAGAACTAGACGGATGCTAGTAGCGTACTAGCAAGGCAAGACGAAAGCTTTATGGAACCAATTAGTCTACTAGTGTTCTAACTTGTGAGAAGCTAGACTCGCAAGTCGAGTGCTAGTAGCTACTTGACTGCGAGGGTTTTATGGTACACTTGAGGCACTAGACTCGACAACTTGCATGAGTCTAGTTGTCGAGTCTAGTACTCGTAAACTTTTATGGAACCGGCCCCAGGTGCATAAAAACATGCAGACACTGAGACTGCTGACAGTTAACGACTGCAAATAGACAGGCAGTTTAGCGCTTTTTATAGTAGATTGAAAACTAATTTGCATAAATATCCTGCGTATGAAATTTATCAAAAAGCGCTTATTTACTAGCCCTACGTTGAAGATAGGGCTCCTTCTAGGCCAAATCACACTAACACACACAAATCATACACAGTTTCCGTTTTATACATTCCGGCTCCAGCCGGAATAAAAGTCTTCTGTTGATTAGTAGTGTTCTTGAAAAGTACTTGTATTCGAATTATAATTGTTGTGGAGTTGATCACATGATGCCGCTGCTTTTATATGACTTTTATTTTTTACCAATTGCATGGTGAGATTTTGTCTTACAAATGTTTTTGTACCTACTTTATAAGTAATTATAAAAGTTAGTTTTCGTATAGACAGAAGGCACAAGATAGGAATTATATAGATACACGACACTGAAATGTGTTTAATCGTGAGTGAAGTGTACAGTAGGGCGGTGATGCTACTGTACAGAAGCCTTTTAAAATTTCAATGCAGTTGATTGGATAAACGAGTGCAGCGGCGTAATCTGATTGGTTCCGAAAAGTCCCGCCTCAATCTCCTGCTAACCATTTGCTAACCATATGGTTGACTAACCATTTGCTAACCACATTTGGTGCAAGGAAGTTACTGCTAAACCATATGGTTATTGTTAGCAAATGGTTAGCTAATCATTTGGTTAGCAAATAACCATATGGTTAGCAAATGGTTAACCACATTTGGTGCAAACGGCCGTAAGTCTACTTCTACAAGTGGACGCGCTAACCTTCCGTGTAATTGAGAGTTTAGAGCTGAGAGCAGATCGTGTCTTGGATCTTGCTCACTTCATTACATATTCCGAAAAATTTCATCCAAATTTGATACACCCACTGTCGGAAAATGATATATGACACCAAATCGAGCTCGTATACCCTCGAAGTCAGTTATATCGACCCACAAAGATTCACATCCCTTCCCACTAAGATGCTCACAGATAACAAAATTTACACCGTCCATAATATACATCATTACACCTCCCCCCGTATTTGGCATAGTACCACCCGGAATGACTACGTTTTTTCTATCCATTCTACAGTGTAACCCTCTAAATTATAAGATATATCAAAATCATGCTCAGGCTGAAGCCAAGATTCTGTAATACATATCAGAAGTGCAGGCTGCGGTTCCTTTTTTTCCTTTTATTTCCTTTTTTTCGAGACCTTCCTTTTATTTCCTTTTTTTCGCCCAAAATTCAAAATTCCTTTTATTTCCTTTTTTTCTGGCTGACTTCAAAAGTCCAGGAATTTACAAACTTTTTAAGCAAAATTTACGTTTTTGCCCACATTTTTTCAAAAATTTCCGGCTTAGCGGGATGTGATTGTATGGATTTGAATTTCAAAGTTGGTTTTATATTTTGGACGTATATATATATATATATATATATATATATATATATATATATATATATATATATATATATATATATATATATATATATATATATATATATATATATATATATATATATAATAACTTGACTTGGCTTCACGTTTTGTATTTTGATCTATTTGGCTGGAAAAGTGTAGTTTCAAGCTATAGTAACGGCTGAGATTTTGCAGTTTCTAGAGTGCACGAAATAGCAAATTTTAACGATTTTATTCTTTTCAGCACATGTATTTTTATTACGCAACGCTAAGATTATATAAATTTTGATGGTTGTATTTCGTTTCCAGGACTTTGCAGAACGTTTCGAACATTATCTAAACTTCTCGTTTTATCGTTGAGATTTTCAGATATTATCTGTAATCGTTTACTATGACAGCATGTTTTCTTTATGAATGCGAGCTTATTTATACAGTTTTAAAAAAGTGAAATGTATTAACAATGCGGAATTTGATAGGAGGTTTGTATTACCTGGACCGGTTCTATTTACTTTTGTCGTCCAAGATAATTGCTTTTATTTCTGGAATAGTGAAAACTTCTGGAGCTAAAATTTTTTGAACAAAATGTTTCTGCTATTTCAGTTTTAGTTCTCTTTCTCTTTTCTCACTTTTCTCAATTATATCGACTACCTTCCTACCTAGGGTTTAAAGAATTTTTTGAAAATTTTTAATTTAGACCCTCAATTTCCAGGCCCCGGCCCGGCTCCTGCAGTTTGGAGTTTTCGAACATTTTCCAGCACTTAATTTTTTGAAACTCCAACTTATCAAAACAATCTGAAAATTTTCCAACTAAAAATCTAAAAAGTCCACCACTGTCTAGTCCCTGCCTAAGTCTGTGCACTAGCGTAGTCAGAAAAAAATTTCGGAGGGGGCAAGGCAAAAATGCTCTGAAATTTCTGCGCAACTGAGCCGCTGGTGGAAAATTTCAAGCAAAATCAAGTGTTTTTGAGATATTTTCGTTTAAAAATAGCGCCGCAGGCCAAAATTTTTCGAAATATTAATTCACGCTGCTTTTACTCATTAAAATGTTTGTTTTGACTCCGATTTCGGGGGGGGAGGCATGCTACTGTTTTGTCTCAAATTTCGGAGGGGGCTACGCGTATATATATATATATATATATGTGTATATATATAATGCATGAAAGTTTACAGGCGGCACTACAGATTTCACGAGCCATTTTCAGATGTCAATATAAAAAAATCGCTCGGCTTCGTCGAATCTATCCGATCAGAATAAAGTTTTAAAGCAAAAATAATATTAATGCGTTAGCGTAGTAGCAAGAAAATAACTTTTGAAATTTGTTATTTTTGCCAGTTTTCATTGGGAAAATTCCTTTTTTTCCTTTTTGTCTGTTTCAAAATTCCTTTTTTATTCCTTTTTTCTGAGGAAGGCCGCGCAACAGCCCTGGAAGTGGTTTTTCTGAAAGTGAATTTATATAAATTTTCAGAAAATCCAGTTTATTTCGAATAGAACACGCATAATACTAATATGCGTGCTAATAGATAATTAATACTGATGTATAGGCAAACTAGCATCAGAAATCATGTCTTTAAGGTGGTGATTCCTTTTGGGCACATATTGTTATTTGGCGGCGTAAATCAATCAATCAATCAATTATCCGACGCATGATCGTCTTCCAACTGCTATCCTGTAAGCTGCTATGATAAAAAATGTAGTTTTGCAAAAACACGACCAATTTTTTTCCAAAGATTGTGCAGCATTCACCATGCAAGCTGGAGGGCTGCTACTGAACGAATGTGTTCTGCACAAATATACCCAGGGACGATTTTTTAGTTGCCCCGATTGCTGCTTTCTAGCTAAAGTAATCGCTTGACAAATTTGGAAAAAGTAGGCAAAATACAGGCTGCGCACACATTTCAGCTTATTTCTCTATAAAGAAGAGCGATTTCACAATAAATAAAAAATCGACCCCAGCTATTTGATAGGGGTATCGAATGATATAACCAATGTCTCGCGAAAAAATTTACTTGAGTCTGCAAAAATTCTGGAAAAATTATACTTCTTCTAAAATGTGTTAAAATATTTCAGAAAAGCGGCATTAGTTTCGTGGCAATGCATTAAAACGACAAAATGTCAAGCTACATTTTGATACAAAAATGGCTTCTTAACTCCAAGTAATGAATGAGTAATAATGGTGCAAACTTTATATGACCAAAGGGAATCACCACCTTAAGGGGGCGCTTCCATTACCGGGACCGGCTCTCCTGCATTCAATTCTCAACCAATCTCTTTCAAATTTTCAGCAACGATAGTTGGTGTTAAGTACTAGTAATTTGCTGAGTTTAAAAAATTTGTTGCTTGGCTTGCAACTTACACAAGAGGGATAATTTTAAATTTTCAAAATGGTGTCACTCATTAAAGGCTAAATAAAAGTAGCTCAAATTTTGCACAAATCTATAAACGGACCTAATGCAGGGGCACTTTTTTCATTTTTTTGATTTATGCAATTTTGAGTATTTTATAAATGTTCAAAGACTTTAGAAGTCGATATCTCACGGAATTTAAGGTTTAAACAAAAAATGAAAAAAGTGCCCCTGCGTACCTCTTTAATAAACGTACATGCAAAATTTGAGCAACTTTGGTCGAAGCATTTATGAGAAAGTTAAATTGGAAAATTTCGCACTAATTGCTTTTGTTTTGCACATATATTATGATTTTAATAAGTTGCATAGTGCATTTTATAAAATAATAAACAAATCCAACACAAAAGCATCATGAAATATCCTTTAGAATTCATTTTCGAACTGTTAGTTTTTACTTTGCTAAACGAAATGAGAATGGTCAACGTAAATTTGCCAATTATTCAACCGCCTGTAACTTTTGATAGAAACCACGTGCAGAAGTGATATGCACATCGTTGTAAAGCTCTTTTTATGCTCTTTCACATAGTGCATTCGAATTAATCGTTTGGGGCTTTAATAAAATTTCGATTTTTTAAGCCATAATGGTAGCTAGCCAAGCAGATGGTCTCAGTTACTGAAATTTTGTCAAAACATGCCCCGCCAACCAAAGTAACTTCAGTTGGGATTTCTTTAAAATTGAGCAATCGGTCCAAATTTTACATCAATAATCCCGATAGAAAAAATTTTTTAGGGGGAGGGTTGGTGACCCCTCCATTTGGGGGGGGTCCCCTCTCCACCCCCCCACCCCCCCCTAACTCACCTATGGGGGTCGGCCGAAGGCCGATTTGGGGGGAGTGGTAGAAATTTTTTAGGGGGGAGGGGAGGGTTGGCGACCCCTCCATTTGGGGGGAGGGGTCCCCTACCCCTCCATCCCCCCCTAACCATAGGTGTGTTTTTAAGGGGGAACCCCGCCCCCACCAAAATGACAAATTTTGGCGACCCCCCCGATTTTCAGATTTTTGCTACCCCCCCCCAGATTTTCGGCCATAAGTGGCCAAAAATGGCATAAAATCGAATATTTAGGGGGGTCCCCCCACCCTCCGTCGGACCCCCCCCCAGATTTTTTGCCCAGCCATACCTGTGCCCCTAACTCACCTATGGGGGTCGGCCGAAGGCCGATTTGGGGGGAGGGGTAGAGAAAATTTTTCAGGGTGTAACGGGGATTTGAGTTGGGGGCCCCTCCCCCGGAATTTTGGGGGGGCCCTTTTTAGACCCCCCCTCCCCACGACCCCCCCTAAACCTCTCCTCCCAGGGCGCCTACTATTCCTATTTTTCCTATTTTTTCCTATATTTTTCAAATATTCCTATTTTTTCCTATTTTTGCCTAAAATCCCTATATTTTCCTATTTTTTCATGAATTTTGGGAAGATTTTATTAGATTTTAACTGTGGAAAAACTAAACATCAGTCAGATTATACGTATACCTTCCAATGGGAAATTCTCAAAAAATTTCCGGCTTCGCCGGAATACCATTTTCTCTTTATTTCTGTTATGTCGATTTAATTCACACCTTTGAACCAATCTATGTTTCAAGGATTTGTTTTGGTGGTTTCTACATAAACACCGTTCAGACTTATCCGAGTTAGAACACCTATAACAGCTCTTTTAGCATTAACAAATTTCCTAAAGTGATCTGAAGAAGTATATATGTCGTAGTAATATCTGTATTCAGTAAATACTGTATTTACTGGGCGATTTCAGTAAATACGGTATTTACTAGTAAGAATGGTATTTTCTTTAAACTTCCTATCTTTACACGTAAATACCATTTTTACTGAAACTCTTCCAGTAAATACTGTATTTTCTAGTAAATTCTGTATATATTTTGTCTTAAACGCCTTTGCCTTTGTGTGTGGCTAGGGGTTCAAAGGGCATGCCGACGTCATATTTAAAGCCAGAAGATAAGGTCACACATTATCACAATATGTGCAAAGGGGGTGCATGAAGGTAAACTCCAGACGTTAGAAATATTATGTAGTTTACAAAATTAAGAAATTGTTTGAATTTTAACAGAGTTTTTAAAATCAAAACAGATATATACATGTATTATACACGTATGTATTCTGTATTTTCTAATAAATTTGTATTTTATACAGAATTTGAGATATACTATATGTTTACTTAAGGTGCTGGTTGGTATTTTTGACTCATACGGCTTTATAATCCTTTACGTAACTAGCTGAAATTTGCGAAAGAACCTATTCCGTGTTGTTTAACATTCTGAGACCAGTCCTGGATTTTTAGGCTAACAGATAGGAAAGTTTTGGTTTTTGGCCTTAGGCTTTCAGTAGGTAGACCAGACACCGGATTGGTTGTTATGGCTGGAAAGAGGACACAAAAATGAACATTTTTGCTCTTACGACCTTACAACCAACAACTACCAAAATTGCGAAAGCAGGGTTTTTTTTTAAAAATCGGACCTGCGTAAATTTTGCGTATTTTTGTTTTCGAGTGCGTATTTTTAATTTCGACTGCGTAAAATTACAAAAATCGCTTCTCAACGTTATAAAAGCAATAAACGCATTTACAGTACAGCTCATTTCAAAGTGCGTTTGAAGCGAAGTCCCATATCCAAATATTTTAGATTCCAAATATTTTAGATTTAGTTTTGACAACTCATTGAGGATTAGTACAATCAGTTGCAGTAACGGAGCTCCTTGGTAAATCAGACCATGCATCGGTACATTTCACCGTCAAAATTAAAACTCTGCAAAAATAAAAACTTTTCGAAACTTTTTTGCTATGGACAAAATAAATATTAGTGCGAATTTGGCTGCCATTGATTGGGTATCCTTATTTTGGGCCCAGAATATACAGAATAATGTTATTGAATGTTTCTGGTCTACCTTTAAATCTGTTTTGTTGTCTCTTATTGATACTTTTGTACCTGCTGTATAGTGTACTGCATCTAAGCTAAATTGGCCTTCTTCGTTGCGGCGTCTGGAAAAGCTTCGGATTGATGCTTTCAAAACATGGACACGTAATATGGATTACCTTGCTAAAAGAGAGTACGATGTCTTTACTGAAATGTTTAACAGAGAGATGAAACGTTTTCTGTCACGTTATGAGCAGAGTTTAGCGGAAAGTCCTAATTCAAAAAGATTCTACAAATATGCAAATTCTAGACTAAAAAGCAGACATGAAATCCCTATTCTAAAGTCAGCTGACGGACACAAGGTCATCTTAGATAGGGAAAAATGTAATTTGTTGAATGATTTTTTTCGGTTCGGTTTATACACATGATGATGGATCGATTCCGAATGTTATACATCATGTTCAGTCTGTTTGTGACAGTATGCAGTTTGATGTTTTTGATGTGTTTGGTGTTTTGTCTTCTCTGAAACCCACTTTAGTTTCGGGTCCGGATAGCATTCCCAATATCTTCTACAAAACTTTTGCCCCAGAATTAGCTTTCCCTGTATGGTTTATGGACTCAATGAGTTACTATATGGGGAAGATCCAAAACTATCCACGCTTTCTAATTTAAGCATAAAAACAGAAAGAAATAAAAACATGAATAAACATCGAACAAACAGAAAGCAAAAAATAACAAAAGTGATGAGCCCACAAGACATTAGCTATTTATACTTAACACCTCGTAGAGAAGTTTTCAGGCTTATGACTACGTTAGACAATAAAAATATTGTTAAAATTGCCATCTACAATGAAACTAACAAAAATCATATATATTATGATCTAATTCATGACTTAGCACAATATAGAACAGAACGTAAACATAAACAAAATATTACAAAACCTAAGAAAGACAATATTATAATTAATTTTAGCAGTAAAGCTATGGACAACATTAATTTCAAGGCTATTTTCGAGTCTAGTGCTAATAAATGGCCATATGATGAACATGTTAATACAACTGCGAAACCAAATATATTTTTTAAATATAATAAAACAATAGCACAAGATGTTCTTAATTATAGGCAAACCATTC